>NEWO01000119.1:1292079-1369131 GCA_003013225.1 Phalaenopsis aphrodite | reverse complement strand
ATATTATTTTGTATTACATCAAGATTTAAGTCCTCTTAATCAATTATTCATTAAAAGAAATAAAAATATCAATGACTTATTGGGCAATATTATTTTGTATTACATCAAGATTTAAGTCCTCTTAATCAATTATTCATTAAAAGAAATAAAAATATCAATGACTTATTGGGCACCAAATTCTTATTTATATACATATCTAACACCTAGACTTTGATTTTTATATTTGTACCACCCAAATCTTACAGATCACATCTAATATACTACCAAGTTCAATTTTAAAAAGTGAAATATACATTTTCATATACATGTAATGCGAAATATATGTAAAAATTGAAATTTAGGCGTTAGATATGTAAATGCAAAAAAAATGAGTGAAATGTATAAAAATCTTCCTTCGATTTTATATAAAAATATATATTCATTATTTGTAAACTTAAAATACATTTTAATAAATTGTTAATTCATTAATTAGGGCGTGTGTCCTGTGTGTGTCCTCTCTTATTATTATTATTATTATTTAAACAAAAATTTATATACCGTGTCTGACACGTGTTAGAGTCGTGTCCGTGCCCGATACGTCTCCGCATCACAAGGCTCCTTAATTAAAAGGGTTTGTGCAACATAGCATTAGAGGTTCTAGATTTTCTTAATTTCTTAGAGAAATTTGTATAAAAATCCTTATAGTAGGTTTTTTTATTTTTGAAAAGGGTCCTTAGTTTTAAAATTTTGCAGGCCAAAATATTGGTTATAACATATTTCGCAAATAAGGACAACCAGCCATAAATGCTAGGATTTATGGAAACCCAAGCAAATAACATTAGAGTCTGTCATGAAATGCTGCCATTGCAACTAGGATTTGTCGTTAAACCCCAGCATGATCTTATGGCAGATTTTATAACAAAGCTTTCAAGTGCTGTCAAGGTTTAAACATAGATCTTATTAGTACTATGAGGATTTAAGGAAAACTTGGCATAAGGAGAAGGTTTAATTATCCTTCTACTTAAAATAGGCTAAAGAATTATTTGCAAATTTTTGAACTAATGTCCTCCATTCATTAAAAGATCAGACCATAGGAAAACGTGAATTTTGGGTGAGGTGTGGGCCAAAGATGGGAAAACACCTACAATTATCTTTATGTTATATTATGATGAAATATCGAAAATATAGTAATTATCTGATGAGATACCAAATGGTTATTCCTCTAATAATTATATGAATGATGATGCATTAAATGATGCTTCATCTTCTAATGAGATATTGGATGGCTATTTATCTTCTGATGAGATATTGGATGGCTATTTATCTTCTGATGAGATATTGAATGGTGATTCATCTACTAATAATTGTAATGATGAGACAAAAAATGGTGATACAGGTGTAATTGGTTTCAGGTATGGGCAGGAAGCCAATAGAATAGGTGATGATGCATAAAAGAGAAGTGTGTTAGATGATGTACTACGTTTAGTATCTTTTTTTTTGTGTAATTATGAACTGATGTTTAAAGATTACTATTATATGATCATTATAGTATATATATTATTTTGGGTTTTAAACATTCCAATCATGTAAATGCAAGTATGTTTCCTTATACAGTATATTATTATGCAAAAGATATAGGGGTTTTGTGTGCATATGATTTGAACTGAGATCATCTCTAATGATCCTGATTTTTCAGGGGAATGATGTTCTGGAAGATTGAATGTGATCCCTATTAGAAGCCAGTAATGTTCTCATCCACAGCTGCACTACAACTCGATATAAGCTGCAATAGTAAATGGGTTATGTGGGATTTGGTGACAGCAAATTGGTTAGGAAGCTACATCCAAGAAGAAAAGTGGAAAAAATGAACAACAACAAGAGCACGTCAACAGATCTTGATCAAAGTGGTGCCAAGATCAATTGCCTCCTACTTCAACAAGCAGAAGAAATGTATTAACAAAAAAAAAGGTTAGAATATTAATTAAATTATTAAATCAATGAGCGAATGTGTTTCATGAATTAATGGATGCTAAGCAATCCAAAAAGGTTTCTATCAAATTCCTCCAACCCCACTAGATGCAAGACGGATCCATCCTAATACTAACATGAAGAACACAAAAATATATAGAACAATGTTTAAATTGCGTATGGTAACAGTTGCATATTATTATTAAGATAAAAGTTAAGGAAGCAAACCATTAAAGTAGAATTAAATTGCATATAATGCAAAAAAAAATTGCATTTTCAAGAATAAGAATTTTCGTAGTGCCATATGAAAACATACCACTTCTGGGCTTGACCTTTCCAGTCTTCTCCCCATAGCTTGTTCAATTTCTCTCTCACTTCAAGAGGAAAATCATAGGTCAACCAATAAGGAACCTGTAACAACATTGTAAATACGGCACGGAAGTTTTGAAGCATGCACATGTAATTTAGAAAAGCTGAAATCCTAAATCATCAAAATTTCATGAATGTAATTGTAGCAAGCTCAAGTTAGTAAAAACCATGATTCAGTATTAAATCCAAAACGACAGTCAAAATGCTTCTGTTTGTAGCTTTTGGGGAATGGTGCACCAGTTGTAGTATCTAGAACAGGACCTTGAAAGTATAGGTGTGAGATATGCAAATATATAAGAACTTCCCCACAGATCCTTTGAGAACGGGAAAATAAGAAGCCTAATGAGATCCATTAAAGCACTACAGCCGCACAGCATTGCAAAACCAAGTGTAGACAAAGCATTTAAATGTTGACCAACATAATGACATCTCTAAAGTTTAACATCAAACCTCTGCAAGTATCTCTGCAGATGAAACTCCAGTTTCTTCTAACAGCTCTCTAAAGGCAGCATCCCTTGGATCTTCTCCTTCGCCAACTCCGCCCTGTAAATGCATTTAAAAAATAAAAACCATAGATTTGAGCGTAGGTAGTAAAAGAAAACGGGTGCAAGCACAGTGCCTTTATGAAGCCAAAACTTTTTTTTCATAATTATTCTACAACTATAAAAGAGCATGGTTGTTATTTTTTCAATTTCAAATAGATGTTAGTATAATGAATAAAATAATAGAATGATATAAAAGATGGATTTTCTGGCCATTCTATTCCAACCATATCATCAGAGTTACGGGTTCTCCAGCTGAGAGAGGTCTGAATGTTTCAAGAACCACTCAAAAAAATTAGTAGCAATATAAAAGAGTCCGGTAGTATGATCAAGAAATAATCAAATATTGAGGTAGTCATCTGCTAAGCATGCCTAAAGAATAAGTGTAAAAATGAACAAGCTAACTAAGAATTGAGATGAGTTGCTTCCTATCATAACCTTCCTTGCAACCTGGTCAATCCTTTTTAAATCAAGATAAGTAAGACTTTTATTCAAAGAATTGAAATTACATATAGCCAAAAACTCTTGCCCTTCTGACAGTAAACTTTATCTACATCACCTCTCCAATGGCATCATTCATTATATAGTTTAAAACCAAACATATTTTTGTAACGTGTAAAAGAGTTATTAAACTTCAAAATTTATAGGATACATCATTTACATAAGAGCACAGTTATCACTTGCAAATTTACTTGATGCAAAATTTATTGTTTGGAGAATTCTAGATAACTACGGACACTCTACCACCATTAAATTATTACTTAGGTGCATAAATTTAATTCTTCAAAGAAAAGCTCTTTAAAGAAAATGATGTGGTACAGGAAGCTCAGGGAGAAAGACCAGGATAGACTACAAGATCCCAGAGCAAAAAGAAAGCTGCTTCCAATGAAGGACCCATAACAAGGAGCATAATGTTTAATTAGAACTTATATTTTTAAATGTTGTGCCTTTATTGTAAAGACTATGTAAATGTATTTTTTTTATTTTTAACATTTATAAATTTTAAAATTTTGAATTCAAATTTTAATTTTTAAGTTTGAAATTTCAACATCAATGGAATGGTATTCAATTTCATTATAAAATTGATTATTTAACTTAAAATTAATCAAAATAATCAATTTCCAAGGCTCTTTAACCGGCCAACCCTTATCTTGGGGGAGTTTTTACACTCTGAGTAACAAACACTGCCATGGTAAACCCAAAGGAAAAAAAAAAAAACTAACTCTTCCATACCCAATTAGTTGGCTAGCCACCTTAACTACCTTTCCCTCCTAATTAATAAAAAAATGAAATAAAATTACTTAAATATTCATTTTTTAGAGTTAAGGAGGACTTAATGTTGCTTTTTTAAAATTTTGATTTTTCATTTCAAACAACGGCGGGCTCGGTGGCCTGCCTCACCATTAAAGAGATTTAGTGATCTCTTCAAGGCTTGCCACTTTGGTGAGTCATAAGTCACAGAATTTCTATAAAGCCTATGCATCCTTTACAGTAGAACCCTTCTACTATTTTTCCTCCATATCTTCACACTCATTCCCATCCCATTCCATTCCAACTCTACTCCAAAACCACATTGGGGGCACTTGGCCTACACTAGAATGAACATAACTTAGTCTTATTCAACATACATTTGGCATACTTAAAACCATTCAAAATTTGTGAAAAGCTCTAGAACTAAAGTAGACACGCAACACTAACAATTCCGGATGTTTCCAAAGCCTAGCGTCTCCTTTTTTTTTCACAACAAAAATTTTAAACTAAATAGTAGTGCTCTTGATTTTATGATTTTCCCCGTCCTTAACTGACCCTTTTCAAGGCACTTAGCATCACTACCTTTAAATTCTTCTGGAGGCTAATACACTATCTCTAACATCTTTCGGAAGCCATACAAGCGGAATCGAGGTAGCATTCCAAGGCCTAACCCTATGCCTCATCATGGTTACATTAGAATTTTTTTTATTCTTAAAACAAACTGGTTCATGAAATCCCATAAAGCTATCTTCATTGTAAGAATTACCCAAACATTGAGCTATAAATATGACTTCATATTTTTCCTACATATAAAATTAAGGAATGGTAATCAAACTTATTAAATTCATTAGGACAATTACAGTTAGCGCAAGTATTAGAAACACAAAAACATTAACTATCATGATCAGCACCTACAACAACATACATTTGTCAGTCCAAGGAGCCCCTAAGAATTACAGGAAGCATAAGCATAAGAATTACAGGAAGCGCAATAGGCCAAGCTTGTGGGCAAGTTAAAGAAGGAATAACCAACAGAAATTGAGAAGAACCGTCAGGCATAGCACACAAAAAAGGAGTAATTCCATCTTATTATAGATATTCATACCCAATTCTTAGCCTCCTTCGGTTAATCCATTAAATGGCAACGCCTTGGACGACTAGATGATCATTACTATTAGTAATGCCATAAATATTGCAGCGAGCTTCTGAAGAGACAGCTCTTGAAGCCCATTACTTTAAGTAGAGTCATTACCTCCTTGGTTAGCATACACTAACAATCTACTAGAGCACTCTCCATCTATAAAAATAAGGGTAACATAACGCCTTTCACTAAAAACATTTATATCATTAAATTCCATATCACCAGGCCACAATTTTAGATTACTCTGAGCACCAACTATACTCGAAATGTGTGAATTGATTACCATCGAGTTGTGTTTGATATTTAAGCTCCTCAAAAAATGCGTCCTAATGATAATTTATTATGGGAAAGGTAAACTAAATAACATTGTCATGATGGATGGAAAAATCCACCACAGCTAAAACTAGTGTTGTCAATGATATATGGCATAGTTGAGTCTAATAAAAGAGTGTCATAGTTGAGTCTACTTTCATTAGATGCAGAGAGAATACTAGGGAATAATCAGATTGGAAGCAAAAAAGTGGTCTTTAGCCAAAACCTGCTATTAACAATAAGCAAGCAAGCAACACTTAAAGAACTAGCAGAAAACAAAGAAGTAGAAGAAGAGTAATAGTTATCGCATGGAGGAAAATGCTTACAGTATTTCCATCAAGTCCTTACCTGAATTACATCCTCAATATATAACCTATAGAAGAGTATTCTAGAATATATGAAACCAGAAATTAGTTAGGATTCTGAAATGAAATCCGCACGTGAGATAGTGGAGGTCAAGCTACCGTTGGTACAGGAACGGTCTCCACATGCATAACCGAATTTTGTTATAGAAATTATCCCTCTGCAAGCTGATTGGTCTTGTCGAGAAATTGAAGCTTAGACTTAAGAAGATTAAAACGCTGTTTTACCAAGGCTTAGTTAAAATGTCCGTCAGCTGATCCTGAGTATGAATGTAGCACAGTTGAAGGTGTCCGGCTTGTAAGTTTTCCTGGATAAAATGATAATTGATTTCAATATGCTTCATGCGTGCATGGAATAATGGATTATTTGTGATAGCCATTGCGGAAACGTTGTCAAAGATGAGATGGGTAAGGGATTCTTGGGGGTAAGGGATTCTTGGGCAACTCCGAATTCAGTAAATAGTCGGCGAAGCCGAAGCAAATCAATTGTAGCTACTGCCAAGGCGCGGTATTTAGCTTCCGTCGACGAACGTGCCATGGTGGCTTGTTTCTTGACTGTCCACAAGATTGGAGTAGTACCAAGGAAGGTGTAGAAGCCTTTAATTGACTTTTGATCAGCTGAGGCCCCAACCCAATCGCCATTTGAGTAGGTTCGAAGGATGAGTGGAGCATGAGTGATGGTAAGGTCGGAATCCTATGTACGTAGTAGGCATTTTAGCAGTTGGTTGTGCTAGATGAAGAAATGACGCATATGTTGGCATAGAAGGTTCACGGTGAACGCAATGCCCAGTCTCATAATGGTCAAATATAGAGTGCACCTGTAATTTGGAGAAACTCTTAGGATTAGCAAATGATTCATTTGACTGAGAAGTATCATACCTCTTGATCGGAAGTGGAGTAGCACATGGTTTGCAATCTAGCATAGCCGTTTCCTGAAGGATGCTCTGAAGGTATTGAGTTTGATGGAGAAATAAATGGATATTGGTGCGGTCCACCTGAATGCTGAGGAACTTGGACACTTAGCCAAGGTTCTTGACTTGGAAGGTAGAGGGTAATTGTTGTGTGAGGTCCTCTATAGCAGCCATGTTAGTGCCCGTTATATGCATATTATCAACGTAAATCAAAACAAAGAGTTGCTGCATTGGTGTGCTCGAAAAAAGCAAGGAGGGATCAGTTTTGTTGATATGGAAACCTCGATCGAGAAAGAATTTGGAGATAGTGAAGAAATCATTGTCAGGGAGATTGTTTAAGCCTGTATAGTTCTTTCTTGAGTAGGCAAACGCGATTGGGAAACTGAGGATCTTTGAAGTCGATGGGTTGTTGCATATAAATTGTGTCAGCAAGATGTCCATGCAGAAATGTGTTAACAACAACAAAGTGGAAGAGTGGCCACTGTTTGTTGAAGGCAATAGTGAAGAGAGTACGAAGGTTAGTCATCTTGACAAGTGGGCTAAACATTTCAGTATAATTAATACCATATTCTGGTTCATAGCCTTGGGCGACTAAGTGGGCTTTATAGCCTACAGTTCCATCTGCATTGAGCTTGGTACAGAATGTCCAACAACATCCGAGTACGGGTTGATTTGGTGGGGGAGGGACCAAGTCCCATGTCGCTTGAACTTGAAGGGCATTGAAATTCATCATTCATGGCCTGTCGCCAATGTAGGAATTTTACAGCTTGAGTGTAAGAGGTCGGATTTGGATAGTGTTGAAGTTGTGGGGAGAGGTTTAGTTTTTGAATAGGTTTCAGGTTGCCTGATTTGGTACAGGTATGCATAGGGCGAGTAATAAGTGCAAGTGGTGTTGTAGGCAAGTTAGTGGGAGAGGGGAATTGTGGTTGTCGTAGAATTGAATCAGGAGGGGTAGGTATGGGGTTCGGTTGGGTAGCAGGAGAAGGGAGTCGAATCGGGGTTTGCTGATAGAGGGATTTGGCTGGTGTATAGAGATTGGAGACCTTTGGGAGATGGTGGAATGTGGCACTAGAAGCAGAGGGTTGAGTGGAATAGACGAGAAACAAAGCACCGTGGCACGCTCATCGACGGAAGCTGAATACCGCGCCTTGTCAGCAGCAACAGCTGGTCCGCTTTGGCTCCGCCAACTACTAGTTGAATTCGCAGTTGCCCAAGAATCCCCTACCCATCTCTTCTGTGACAACGTTTCCGCAATGGCCATCGCAAAAAATCCGGTGTTCCACACACGCACGAAACAAATTGAAATTGATTATCATTTTATCCGGGAAAACATACAAGTCATACTCAGGATCGGCCAGAGTTAACTAAGCCCTTGGTAAAACAGCATTTTAATCTTCTTAAGTCCAAGTTTCAAATTCTTGACAAGACCCATCAGCTTGCAGGGCGATACAATAACTAAAGAAAGACTAACAACTCAATAACAGTAATTAAAGAAGACGTAGAATGCTGCATCAAATTTTATGATTAATATCATAAACATCGAAAAATTTAAGAATGAAATCCAAACCAAAACAAGGAGAGATTGCTCCTTTAAAGTCCCCATAAGAAATCCATTAATATAATACGAGCATCAGAAACAAAAAAGGTGTAAATCCAAAAGACCACATAAATATTCGATTGAATTTTCAGAAAATAATCATTCATCACCTGAGGCATTTGCCAAGCACCGGGGATATCAAGCCGTGAAGCTGTAAAGATCTGCACATAAACTGTTGCCACAATTAGACTGAAAAATGAAATTAAGATGAGCTGTTGAAGTAGTAAAAAACCTAACGGCTCTCCTAAGACCTTCTTTGATGAATTTATGAGACATATGCCAACGTTCTTTCGGTAGCCCGCGGGAGGTGCTTCCATGGATGAGTAGAAGCGAAGCTGCGATCGCTTTTGTGGAAGCTGTCTCCCGCCCGTAGAGCTGCCAAACTGAGGAGGATCGATTGGGCGGCGGAGCAAGTATTTACTAAGGGTGGGATGCGCGAGCAGACTGAATGGCAAGGGACGACACAAATAGAACATTGAACCCTTTAGAAGATGCCCGGCTAGGCTATTTCAATTTATATATATTTTTATATCTATTGCTCATATATTATAGACTTATTCTATTAAGGAATCTTGACTTTATATGACTACTAGTAAATGTATGGAAAATTTAAATACATATTACATAATTCATTTGTACTTTGATATTTAAAATATCAGGCTCGAATACTATAAAGGCATTCATTACTTGAAGAAATAACATCATATGAGTCTTGGATTATGGGGCTCTAACTTAAGTCGACTTGTGGCACATCCTTTTTTAGTTTCTTCTCTCTCTCAGCACCCATTCATGTACAGTCATAAAAATCATTGTTAGCCTCTCCATACCATGACTGGGAATGGCAATTTTGACCGCATCACTGAGGGTTAAACCTCCTTTTCACCATTATGAGCTCATGTAAAGTTTAAATGAGTGATGTGGGTCTGTTGTGTGATAGAAAAAATACCGCTTAGATTGAAAATAAAATTTTGTAAGATGGCGGTGAGACCTGCAATGCTCTATGGCGCAGAATCTTAGCCTTTATAAGAAAAGCACAAAACTAAGTTAAGTGTTGTCGAGATGAGAATGCTTAGGTGGATGAGTGGGTTTACACGTAGAGAAAAATGTAAAATGAATATATTTGTGATAGGGTTTGGTAGCTCCAGTGGCGGACAAAATTAGGTAGAGCCGTCTTATATGGCTTTGTCACATTAAACGTCAACCATCTGAAGTTCCAGTTAAAAAAGTAGATGTTTTATATTTGAATTATGCTAAGAAAGGCAAAGGTGAACCTAGAAATGCTTGGGCTTATTGTATAAAAAATGATCTTAATTTATTATAATTAAATGAAAATATGACACTCAATGGGATGCAATGGAGAAAAAGGATCCATGTTGCTAACCCCACTTAGTGGGATAAAAGCTTATTGTTGTTGTTGTTTTTCTTGTAAGGTTTAAAGGAGATGAATCATCCATCACCTCTTAGGCTAGTATCAACTTGAGGCTAGTCCCTTATAAAGTTGTGCTCACTTGTTCTCTTAGCTTGAAATTCAATTTTATGTAGTCAAACTCAATAAAAGTAACAACAACTAGCTCACCTCTAGAAACCCCTATGAACAAACCCACTTTTCAATCCACAATGTTTTTTATAGTCAACAAGTTAGCTGAAGACATCAATTAAGCTAGAAGCTTATGATTGATAGATTTCTTGAAAAGAATGGTTTCTATACTAGTTACATCAAGGTCCAACTTGTTCAAATTAATTAGCTTTAGTTTTAGGAGTTTTTGAATGTACCTCATATTTTGTTTGCCCTTTCCCTTTGCCTCTCATTTATTGTGAAGACTACGAAAACCTCATAATGATCCTCAATCTTAAAGGAAACAAGGGAACATTTGATGTAGATGATAAGGATGGGATACCGAAGTTAATATAATGATGACAAAGGAATGGAGGGCATCATTTAAAGAAATATAATAACATAATAATATAATTAATATTTCTAGCCATCCTTACTTAAGTAGTTTAACATGAGAAAGCCGCTCAGCTTCATTTGCCATCATAAATAAGCAACACTTTACAATGTTTCAACATATATAGCATATTTCATATTTATATGTATTAAAATATGCATTATTACATTTTTTATGATGAAAAAAATTATATCTTAGATTTTCAAGTTTTGACATATAAATGATTGCCATATTGCTTAAGTAGATGGATAATTGACTGTATATCATCTAAAGTTTATTTTTGTAAATTGAAGAATTAATGAAAGGTGGAAAGAGAAGAGAAGTGGGCATCACATGTTTGTTTACTAGCATAAAATATTGGTCATATCTCATAGAAAAAAGAATAGATCACACAAATTAATTTTTTATATAAGAATGATGGCAGCATAATAAGTGCCAACATAGAAAATATTCTATAATGAATATTGATTATACTCTTTGTATAAATGGATGATGAAGTGGATAAGTATTAGTTTTCACAAATTTACATCTTTATGATCTATTCAATTTATAGTAATAATGATATCATGACCTTCTTTTTTTTTGCATTAGCTTTTCATAACCATTTAGGTAAAATGAACTTAAAAAGTAGAGAATACCACTTAGAATGGAAACATTTGGCCTACATTTATAAACACTCACAATGCAAACATGTTTGAATAACTCAACTTAACTATGAACAATGTGCTAGGTTCCAAATGTTTTTTATTATTTTTCCATTAAATATTTTAGAGTAAGAAAATAAGAACATTAGTATAAACTTAATAATTATTCAATCTTAGTTTGATTCAATTCAATTGATTAGAGGAAGTAAGCATCACAGTTCTAACCAAACCCATAAATTAGATACATTTTGTAGCTGCCCTAATGTCAATTGGCCATTGAGGCTGTAATTGAAAAATGCATTAGCAATTAACAATATATTTTATAGTTGGTACATCACATGGGTCATAATTGGTAGCTATAGTAGTGTTAGTTGACTATAGAGGTCATAGTTGAAAGTTGTGATAACAGTTAACCACATAAGTCATAGTTGGCAGATGTAGTAACATCAGTTGGTCACATAGGTCATTGTTGGAAGCTGCGGTAGCAATTAGCCACATAAGTTGTAGTTTTTAGCTCGATCGTGTCAGTTGGTCACAGAAGCTATAATTTAAAATTATAGTTGCAGTTAGCCACATAAATCATATATGCAATAAAATCTGTTAGCCACAAATGTCACAGTTATTCGCATATACCTTAGTTGACAGTTAAAATAATTGTTAGTTATATAGATCATAGCTGGTGCAACACCTGTTGGTGGGAACAATCATTTTTCCTTTTTTGTTTACTATTTTACACCAAAGAGATCAATTTTCAGTATACGACGTGAGGAGAAAATTTCAAAAATCTGGAGAAAATCTCTGTATCCTGAATACAACAATCATAAACAATTTTTGTCAAAAGTTATTGTTGAATCTTCAATACAACATGTTTGAGATACGTCATTGCATAATGTTCAGCATATGTTGTTCTCCTATACTCGAGATACTGTATCATCTCATATTCATGATATTTTGTTAAGCCTTATTTAGGATACATTGTTACCACATATTCGAGATACTTTGTTGCTTTTTTCGGGATACTGTGTTGCACCGTATTTGAGGTACTTCATTACCCTATATTTTAGGTATTTCATTAACAAATAAAGTTAACCGATGGTGAAGACTAGAGGAGGCTAACAGTGGTCGACAAAGACTGGCTCCAGAGGAGGAACATTTTGGTCTTTTGGCGAGTAACTTTCTCAACCACATGATCGAACAACCCATATTTGATCCTTTGATCATCTCAAAATTTTTTGTTGATTTAAGGGTTTTAATGACTTTTTAATTAAGAGAGCTACAACCCATTGAATTCTTCTCATTGAGAAGCTTGAATTGATTATTAATATGCAAAATTTGGTGTTCATTTGACCATTCAATTAACGATATAAAATATCTAAAAGTGCTTTAATGGCTTGACATGGACTCAATTGATCTCTGATTAAACCAATTTGAGTATCAACATGTTCTTCTTGTCGAGACAGTTAGTTTAGCTACAAACTTGCTGAAGTTGGAGCCCATATGATCTTTAATTTGAATTGAAATGTTTCTTATTTAAAAAATTATCTCGAGATTCATGCAAAATGATCAAATTTCTTGATGAAATATCAATATTTAATATTAATTGATTATTAATTATCTAAGTTTGGGAGATAATTTATTTTGGTGTATTATAAGATATTAAGGAGTTTAGTAAAAATCTAGTAGTGCCTCCCCATGCCACTCTCTGGTACTACCACTGTCCTATAGTGTTCAACTTCATGACATAAACTCATAATTTTAAATTAAAAATATACATATTATTGCTTGATGAGAATGATTTGAATATCTATAATCCTCAAGAGCATATTATATGGAGTTCTAAAGATAAATTGAGACATAGATTTTTGCAATTTATAATGATGTAGACATCAGAGTCGAAAAGAGGCTTCAAGTTAGATGATTCAGCAATGTCTCTTATATATATATTACAATCATATTCATCTTTTTTGATAGAATTTCTTTCTTCTTATTGTGATAATACAAGACTATCACTAGACTCACATGTGATTTAGAAGGGCAATTGTCCTCCTTAAATTCAGATTTTTACTTATATAAGAGGTCTATTTGGTCTTTTGCCCCCTCCTGAAATATCCTTTTTTGTCGCTCTTGAAATATCACTTTGCTCTTCGTTATTCTAGCCATTCTGAAGTTGGGTTTAGGAGGTTGTTTGCCCCTCTTAAAAGAAAATGATGGTTATGTCCCTGCATTCGAACTCCATGTACAATATTATTATATACTATTATAACGTATGTATATAACATTGTACAATATGATTGTACATATTACATCAACAGTCCTCTAAAAATTAAAAGGGACAAATACATATGACCACACGAAACAAATCAAGTACCGAGCACAAGTCCTCTGTGCCTGCACCTCCATTTGAATTGTCTTCATAGACACGTATTGTGGTCACGTAATGTGGTGTGACTCACCCCTGATCTTAACCATCATGAAACTCAACCGAAGCCAAGCCCAATTTCTGTTTCTCAAAAGTCACCATGTTCATCAACATATCAACAAGATTTTCAGTTGTATTTATCTTTTGCAGAAATATTTGTCGTTCTTCTATAAAAAATCGAATGAAATGATACTGTGCTGGATGTGTCTGGCTCTAAAATTGTCCATCTTCTAGAAAAAAAACAGTTCATCTCTATTTCATTCTTTTTCTTTTAAATTATCACTCAAACATCAAAATTCATCGTAAAAACCGTGGTTTAAAAAATAGGACCGGTTCGGCCGTTTCGACCGTGAACTAATCCTAGGTCCGGTTTTGGTTGGCATAAAAAACCTTTCATGCATAGAACCACCCAGAACTAGTTGGACTAGCGGTTCAACCCCTGAACCGGCAAACTGACTCTAGTTCTACGCAACTATTCAGTTCACGGGCATTCACATACATACCACCCATTTTTATGTATTTTACATATCTAACACCTTAACTCTATTTTTTTTACATTTATACCACCCAAATCACTCATATTACATCAAAAAAATCATTATCACAAAAATAAACCTAATTTACAGACATACCACTATATTTTGTTTATTTACATATCTAATACCTCAACTCTTTTTATTTTACATTTATACCTCCAAAATTATTCATCTCACATAAAATGCATCATTATTTTAATTTTTAAAAAGTGAAATATAACGTTTCATGCATAGCTAAAATGTTATATGTTAAAAATTTAATTTTAGGTATTAGTATTCAAATATATATAAATTGCGTGGGATACAAATTTTACGTCTTATCATTTTTAAATACATTTATGATTTATTAGATCTTAAAAGTTGAATCTCTAATTTAAGCTCGTTTCAACTTTTAAATCTTGAAGCTCTCATTCTAGATATAATTTTGCGTACATAAAACGTACGCAGTGCTGCGTACATAATGAAGGTTATACTCGCGTTATATCTGCATTATATCCGCGTTATATAGTTTGTAAACTCTATGTCAACTTTATATAACATACTTGTAACATATCTGAACATACAAATAAGTTCCGCGCTTTTGGTTTCACATATTTGTAGGTTACATGTAAGTTATATAAATGTTACATGAGATATAACGCGAATATAATTGCCAATATAACACAAATACAACCTTCATTAAAGGTTTAATTTGTAAATATCAATGATAGGAGGGTCCCTATGTAATTAATTATCCCGAATTAAAAATCCACAACGAAAGACTGGCACTTGTCCGCACGGGAGGCCAAGTCTCAGACTCTGTATTGCCTGATCTTCTAACCCTGCATCTCCGCTCCTCTTCCTCTTCGGGCATGGCAACCGCCGTCGCAATAGCAGAAGCCCTTCAGTTCTCTCTGGCGTCAGGCCTAGGAGTCCACCGGCAGCGACGGCCTCCTCTGCTTCGTCTCAGCTTTATATCCTCTGTAAATTCTTACGTCAGTTCTCTCCTCTTTTTCCGTTCTTATTTTCTTTTTAATCCATGAAATCTAATGCTATTTTTATCTTAAAGATTAGTGAAGTAAATGACATGAAATGAAATCCAACCAATTTGGAGTTTCGTTATGAATATGAAGCCATTGATTTGAGTTTCGAAACTCTTTTTTTTTTGTTTTCATGTTCTTTCAATCAAATTCCCGGCATCCAAACGCAGCCTATATTGCATGTTGAAGCGATTAATACAAGAGAAACCAAGCTGGGTATTGTCTTTAGATAGTATGCTTGTTTCTTCAAGATCATTTATATCCTTGTTGTTGTGCTATTGCTCTAAAATCTGGAAGGGGGGAATATCATGCGCAAGAATATAAGAGTTCAATGCAGTTTAGCAAATTGCTGAGAAAGTTCTTTGTTGAATTCGCCATATTTGTTGCCCTGGGTTAGCCTCCTAGGAGACTTGACCGAATTGTCTTAGTTGATCATCGATATTAGGCCTCTAGGGTGAACTACCCCATGGGGATACTAGGTCAAGTTACTCGATCAAGTCGATCTAAATGATATGTCATGTTGGCTCATCGACTTGAATAGCTCATAGTTTTGGATATAGCCTAGGGGCTTTTGGCATACACTTACATTCACTGGAGGCAACAAACTAACCATAAATTGGGAGAAAAATACTTTTAATTTTTATTCACAAACCAACATAATGCTCACTTATACAAAGGAAAGGCTTGCTGTTGTTGTTTTTCACATATACAAAGGCCAGCGCAAGTTGTTACTTGTCAGATTAACTATAAGTGAGCATTATGTTGGTTTACACATTATAGTTTTCATCCACTATTCTATATTCCCAACCACCATGCATGGTAACCTGTTACGCTTGTCCAGGAGGGACCGGCCGGGACCCAACCAACCTAACTAAGCAGGTCGGCTGCCTGGGAAGAGTCCAGCCCCTGTGTTGGGCCCGTCAAGCCAATAATCATGTACGCAAGGAGAGGAATTAAGGGGAGATTTTGGGGAAAAGTTTGAATGTGCTTTGTGGGTGTTTTGTTAGGGCTAGTCACATAGGATTTGTGTAATATATTGATTCCTCAATTTCTTCCTTGTCTTTTTGGTGGTATCTAGAGTTTGTGGACAGCTGACCCACCTCATGAATTATAGATCATCCTCTGTATCTTATTTGTTTGCCTTGGTATTAATCAAACTAGCCCTAAATTGGGTTTTTACACGTAATACTTGCACTTTATTCGCTGATTTTGGCTCTGATTCGTATCATATCCTTAATTATAAACTCTCATAATGGCCTTAAATTTAGACATATTTGTTGGGTATTTTTATGATAAGAAATGAGCCATTATTTTCAGTAATATATATTTTGATGAGGTTTTTATATAATTGGCTCCCAACAGATGAAGAGGAAACCTAAGGAAAACTCTCCAAAAACCTCTTCTCCCGCCGTCTATAGCTCTCCTCTCTACCAAAGGATCTTTCAATTAGTATCTTGGCTTCCCTTTTAAAGATTCAACAAAAATCAACATGAAGAAACCTTCCAAAACGAGATCTGACGGCTTGTTGGCGTGGTCACGCCAGACCCTAGCATGGTCATGCCCGAAACTAGCCTGGTCACACCCAGATTAGGCGTGGTCACGTCGGACAACACTATACAACGCGTTTCATGTTCGACACCTTTAACATATATAACATCAATAAAAACCTTTCTCAAGTGTAAATCCATGATAAATAAGTGAAAATAACCTGAAAATGTAGGAGAAAATATAGATAAAATCACTAAAATTAACGCATGTCAGAGACCAAACAAAATTTGAGTTTATTTCATATGTTGTCCACACAATATTCTATGATGTTAAATTTAAGTACTTGGCACTTTTGTCATAGCACATATAATTATTTTTCAAGTATTTGTTTTGTGCGTGCCTTTTTGAAATGCCGCATGACCTGTGAAACTTAATAATAAATTGCTTTTCTTATTTAAAAAAAAATTATTTATAGGTGCATATTGCCTTTTGATAAGTCTGCATGTTATTTTTAGTGATTGATGTCACTGTCACGTAGAGCATTTGTGAAACCTGTGACACATTTTAGTTTAGACCATTTTTGTTTGAAGGCCATCTATGTGGATGCAAAACTATTTAGGATGTGTCGGCCTGACGCAATAGTCATTCACATAAGTTTGTTTTCATTCAACTTGCGTGATTTTTATTTTTGAGTTCATTAGTGCTCACATATTGTCCACATTTATGTATTAGTTTATAATTTTGATTGTGATGATTACAAGTTAATATCTATTATATTTTTTTCAAAGAGGCACAATTGGTTTATATTTGGCTTGTATTTTGCTCGTGTGGGCTCCCATAAAAAATCATTCTTTCATCTATAAATGGGGACTCATCTTAGTTCATTTTCACCTCAATTCTAGTTAATAGAGTGTATCTTTTTAGAGTTTTGAATATTTGAGTGAATTTTTATTGGAATTTGGAAGTTATGTACTCATAGGCGAGCTATTAAGTTCTTTGTAAGTCAGAATGTTTAGTTTTGTTTTTTGCTATGCATGTTGCATTTCCTATATACATTTGTTTGTTTGATTATTTTACTTCATTTGTAATTCAGAATCCTTATTTATTTGCTCTAAGTATGATTCACTAACAGCAGTCCTGCCCGGGTCTTTGTATTTGTGTAAAATATTTCAAGACTTTCCTGTCACCTCAATAAAGATGCATGTAGGTGCTTATGCTTTTTACCTCGGGCTTTCTTCTCCCACCACATCAAAAAGATGTGTATGAATCTTCTCTCCACCATGTCAAACAATATGTATATGGTTACAACACAATAATATATATATATATATATACACACACAGAGAGAGAGAGAGAGAGAGAGAGAGATGTGTGTGTGTGGCCTGTTGGTAGAACAACCTCTTTGAAAGTCGTAAGTCCCCTCTTGACACGAGTTTGAATCCCTATCTAACGGGTTCGAATCCCTCTCTGGCTAGTTTGTTAGTAGTGAGGGTGGTCCTCAAATAGTGAGGCACATGAGGGTAGTTGGGGGCTCGTATAATAGCCTCCGACCTTTCTTTTAATATATATATATATATATATATATATATATAGGCAAAAACAAATTCAATTGGATTTCATTGAAATTTTTTAATCCTGAAAGCTTATCTTCATCTTATGAAAATTATTGGATCATTCTGAAGATTTCCCAAGCTCTTGAAAGCTTCTAAAATATAATAATTCTTTCAATTTTAAATAAATCAAATCATTATTGACTTTATATTGATGATGTTGAGCCCCTATAAAAAGATCAACAAATTTATTCTTAAGCTAACATGACTAGCTTTGATTTTTTTTTGGAATTTTTAAAATTTGGAAGCTTATTTTTTTCTTCTAGAAATTCTTGGGATAATCTGGAAGATTTCCCTGGGCTCCTAAAAACCTCTGGAAGATTCTAGAAACTCTTATAACATGAATAATTCTTTAAGCTAGAAATAAATCCACCAAAATGAGATAATGAGTAGCTATAGGTATTTTCAATCTCAAATTAATCCATTATGATCAGCTAAGGAGGTTTCTATAACCTTATCCTACTTGATTATGATTGGCTTTAGAAATCCTCCAGCAGGCCAATTCAACCATAGTTCATAATCATTCCCAATATTAACCCTCTCTGGTTATACCCTCTCCTCTTCACTTTTGACTACTTATTCTATGTGCCACTTCTGAAGGTGAATATGAAATATTTCTGTATCTTACTTCTAACTGCCTTATATATATATATATATATATATACACGTACATACATATATATATAATTTACATACATACCACCCAATTCTTTTGTATTTACATATCTAACATCTAAATTTTATTTTTTATATTTATACCATCCAAATCTTTAATGTCACTTCAATGAAACCACTATTTTAAACTTATAAAAATGATACATAATTTTATGCATACTGCATGTGTAAAAATTGCAGTTTAGATGTTAGATATGTAAATAAATACGAATTGAGTTGTATATATGAAAATCTCCCATCTATATATATATATATATATATATAGAGAGAGAGAGAGAGAGAGAGAGAGAGAGAGAGAGAGAGAGAGAGAGAGAGAGAGCATCTTCTGCTTCATTACAAGAATTTATGCATTTTCTAACTGCAAAATTCCAGTTCTGGTCCAGGGGCGATTTTACTTCGATCAGTTCCGACAATCATGCTTGCGCCGGAAAACTACAAATTATGTGTTGAGAACCAAGTTTAAGTTGGAGGATGGAGTGGATGATGATGCCTGCGAGCTTGTTAATGGCACTGAACTTTTGATAGGGGAGAGTGGGGACAGCTTTCGTGCTTATTTGTTTAAGGCCGTCAAGAATAACAATGGCACCGGTTTGCTACTTCTGTCTGACATTTTTGGGTTTGAGGATTCGTCCACACGAGATTTCGCTTATCAAATTGCGTGCAATGGTTACAAGTATGCTCTCATGGCCTTTATAGTGTTTGAGGTGTTCTTACTTTCATTTAGCACGTAATTTCTGGTTTGTCTGTTATGATAGAGAAAAGTGTCAATATAATCTCATGACTTTTTGTAAGTAGTCATTTTAGTCAAAAATTTATAAAAATATCAATTTAGCATCCAATTTTTTTTAATATAGGCTAACATAGTCCCACAAAGAACCATTTCAGCTTCAGTTTAATGAGTTGTAGACTAAACTGACACGTTTTATAGACTCTGGGACTAAAATGACTTCATACAAACAATCAAAAATACCACCCAAATCTTATACCTAAGCTTTAATTTTTACGTTCAAACCGCCCAAATCTTTCGTATCACATCAAAAATATAACCTTTTTAAATTTTAAAGAATGAAATGCACCTTTTGATGCACAAGTAAGGTAACATATCACATGTGTAAAAATCAAAGTTTTAGGTGTTAGATATATAAATGCATAGTAATATTCCAGTTTTAAATCATATTCATGTATCCTTTTAAACTTATGCTTTCAGTGTTCTTGTCCCTGACTTGCTTTCAGTGTTCTTGTCCCTGACTTATTCCGCGGCGATCCGTGGAAGAAATGGCAGCCTGCAGCCGAGCTTGAGCATTGGCTCGCTCGACAACACCCTGAAAGAGTAGCCAAGGACATAGAATCATCGACGAAGTGGATGATTGACGAATTCACCGCCGCAGGGATATCGAAGAAGCTCGGAGTTATCGGATTCTGCTTCGGTGGCGGACGTTTGATGGAAGCATTAGCCAAGAACAGCCATTTTCGGACTGGTATTTGCTTCTACGGGACGAGAATTAACTCGTCGTTAGCTGAGTTAATTAATGTTCCAGTACTGTTTATCTGTGGGGACGAAGACCCTCTTTGCCCAGTGAGTTTAGTGTTAGAGATGGAGAAGACGATTGAGGGATCGAAAGCTGTGATCTTTTCGGGGAGAGGCCATGGATTTGCACATCGCCCGAAGAGTCATGAAGATGATACAGACGCCGAGGATGCCTTTAATTTGTTGAGAAATTGGCTGAAACTTCACTTGATTTTGGATGAGGAAAATGCTGTCTTAAACAACAAGTACGCTTAGCCTTTGTTTTTTTCTTCTCTTCCCAAGTGGACTTTCTTTGTGCATCCTATTTTTCCTTGTATTATATGCTGTCTTTGAATTGTTAGAATAAGGGATGAAGATTGTAGTGAGCAAGCTATGTAGTGTTTGGCTCTTTATGGCTCGTTTGAAGGGCCATCTGCTATCTAAAATGACGAAAAATTATCGTTCTTTTGAAACAACTTCGAGAGATGTTGTTTCAACAAACAAAAGTGAATCCGTGTCGGCATTCACTATAATGGAACAAGAGTTTCACTCTCTTCTCCAATGAAGTCTTAGTTTACAATCATTCATGTTGAACTCAACAATATCTAAATTTTATTTTTTACACGTATATCATTCAAATATTTCATAGCAAATAAAAATATCACTATCTTTAGTTTTTGAAAGTGAAATAGACATTTGTATGTTTAGACAAGGTCTCATATATATATATATATATATATATACATACATACATTAATTGAAGCTCTATTTTTTTTTTTCTGTGAAAATGATATAGGAAAATAGAGCATAACTGAAATAGCTTTTGAAAGTTGATCACATATAATTCTTTTGGACTTTGATTATGATAGTCTTTTAAAATATGAATCAGATCATATTTTGAATATGCAGCCAGCATAAATTTGGATTCAAAGATTTCCTGATGATGGAATATTGACTCCTATTTTTTTATTTGGACACAAAAATGATAGGGTTGTTTGATACGTGCTAGAAATTTTGCGACGATAGAGTAATGAATTATCATCTTAGCGTTGCATGAGAATTCAACACTGACTCAGATAAAAGAAAACAACTAATAGTGACACCATACGTTCTCACGTGGAAAACCCGTGAAGGGAAAAAAATCATGGGATTTGATAGCTGAAGAGTTTTATTATAAAAAAATTGATTACAGTTGCAAATACTTGTCCCACAGACGGGAAATGATTACCAGACTTCCCAAATTACAATGTTGATGTACAGATGAGTTTATTGAAACAATAGTTCCTCCGTGGAGCTTGTCTGATTAATGATCCGCACAAGCAGACCTTGCTCATTCTGGACATCCAACAAATGTCCTGATTCTTTGAATGATGCATCCCCAATGGACTGGAGAAGGTTGTCGTTGATCGGTATGGTGTCTATTTAATGATCCTCAGTATATTCATTAAATGTTCAAAATTGATTTTCAATTGGATTCATCTTTTAGTTGTGAAGATTACTTGACTGAATTTAAAATTTTAAAGGAGCGGACAATAACATTTTAAAATTATATGCAAATGCTAGAAATTACAGTCACATGTCTTTATAAATTATATGTTCATGTTAATATTTTTATTTTAATTTTATTAATATTTTCAAATAGAAATTATAAACTCTTTGATTTCTTGAGTTTTTAACATAGAAAAAAAAAATCAAATAGGAGTCTTTATGTTTGTTAAATCATTTAATGAAAATTTCACTTCATAGTGTTTTTTTATTTTATTTTATTATTATTATTATTTGAGTTTTAATTCTTTTATTTAATTAAAAGAAATATAACAATACTCAATATTTGATTTCAATTCTACTCATCTTCTTGAATCCAACAAGTTTTTCTCCTTCTAATTTTTATATGACTTTTAGTTTCTGAAATTATTTATGAATTTCCAATCCTAATTTCCACCTTAGTAACATGCATCATTAATATATTCATCCACTTAAACATGCAGAGGGATTCTATTGTTGATTAATAATTGCTAATGATTGGTTAAACCACATGATATGAGTAAGTCCTAGTTGTTCATCCAAATAGTAAAGGAATGCATGGTATTAGTTCATCAACCAAAATGAGATGGTGAATTGAAGTCGTCTGATGAATCACACGCAAAGTAGGCAGTCAGAATGAAAATTCACAAAGTCAAACAATCAAAATGCTTCTTCCAAGCTATCCCTAAACATCTAACAGTGGAAATCCAAAGAAACTAAGATTTCCTTCATAAAAGCCCAGTACCGCAAGCCTTATATCTAAGATCTAAGGAATACCTCTTGTGCAAAGGCGATCCAAGCTTTTGAGTGGTATCGACTGGTCATCTGGTCCACAAAAGAAATCCTTTGAGCTCAACAACTAGCTTCTTCGGCTTTGACCACAATCCCGATGGAAGGGTGAATTGGAATGATCGAACAATCAGTTAGAGGAGGCAATTCAACCGGAAACCAATTGAAGAATGGTTTTACAAGCTCTTTGAAATTATTCAAAAGCTCAGAGAAGAGAATCAGAGTGAGGAACTAAGGGAATTGAGCATGTCCTTCTGTCTTCTTAGATAATTCAATGGAGGAAGTCTAAAGGATTTGGGAGAAATGGGAGAATTAAGAAGGTTAAGGGAGGGAAACTAGGAACATTAGAATTCAAACTTTCGACAAGCTCAAAATGAAGGTGCAAACATGCATTTATATGCTTGTAATGTATGCGAAAAGGGTTATGAGTGTCAATAGTTGGTGTGCTGTGGTGGAAGCTAAGCTGGTGCTAGCCTGGCTGAGAGTGGAGATTGTCTTAAACGATTAAGAAATAAAACAATTGGATGCATCCATCAGAGCAGATAATCATAACAGGTTGCAATGTTTGGATGCAGATGATTAAGGATTGTTTGGAGTTGGAATAAGGGCATGTTTGGAAAGGTTAAGAGAAGTTTTAAATGAATAGTTACTATTTGTTCCAATGTACCAAATCAAGCTTGATTAAGAATAGGATTTGAGTTTGTTTTGGACTGGCTAATGAATTTTAGTTTGATTTTAAAACATATTTGGAGATGATTAGAGTTTGATTTCGTAATAAGGTTTGAGGTTAATTTTGGTATAGGTTGAATTGTGTGAGGGACTAAGTGTAGCTTGACTGTGATTTAATTGTTGGATTTAATTTTTTTTTTTAATTTATGAGGTGAACTTCAATTAGGTTTATTTATGATTTGAATTGGAATTATGTTGTTTATTGAAGAAGTTGAGTAGAAATGGAATTGTGTTTGGTAATTATAGACTTATGATTTTGCATTAAAATATTGAAGTGTGTTGCACTTATTAAATGAATCTCATGTTATTTAATGATTTGGTTATTTCTCATTTTAAATGAATTCATAAAATATGTTTGATTTATATCTGTTTACAATTTAAAGTTGATTTTCATTCAAGTTTAGCTTAATTCATTTTATTTACGAGGCTATTTGTTTATGTTGATTTTTATATTTGAATGTTATATTTTGGATTTGGATTTAGTGGATTTGACCTTAGTTTGGTTGAATTTTATTTTGATTTCAATTATATTTGATTCCTTTTAGAATCAACTTAGGCATGGTTCAAAGTGAATACCAACTATTAGGCCGACTGTAAACCAAATCAATGAATTAAAGCCCAGTCCACAAAAAATTTTTCTGTGCGGACTCCTGACGTAGCTCTACTTGCGGACCAAGTTATTTCTAAGTTATTTTCAGGTTATTTCTGGGTTATTTTCAATAATACCGAAATAACCCAGAAATACCCCAAAAATAAAGACCACGGGTTATTTCTGAGTTATTTTGGTATTATTGAAAATAACCCAGAAATAACTTGAAAATAACTTAGAAATAACTTGGTCCACACGTAGAGCTACGTCAGGAGTCCGCACAGAAAAAACGCTCCCAGTCCACGAGGCAAATCAAGGATTCAAAAGGTGCCTAAGTAATGAAATTAACTCTCTACGCTCAATTAGTTCCTAAAAGCATTCCAAATACATATAAAATACTACACATTTAATTTAAATAACTTGGTTAAAATTAACTTAACACTAAACCAAATGTTAAGGATCAAATTCGAGTATGTTTCAAACCAATGGAGCAAAGATCTAGTCCATGTTTCTAATTTGAGTCTCAAATATCTACTAGTCTTCTAGGATAGCTTCTAAGGATTAAATCATATGTTCCGAAGGAGATGTGTGGAGATAGAAGATAAGAAAAGTGAGGTGAACACCCTCGAATCAGAATTTTGAGGACTTTTGATATCTTGGGCATGGTCGTAGTGCCAAAACAATGTTAAGAAACATGATATAATGTGTCCTAAGATGCTATAGCATACCACAAAAATATTTTACTCTTTATACTCATCTATGACACCATATATTTTTGTGATGTATTATATTTAATATATTTTAACATTGCACCATATAATGAGCACCTTGGAGGCAAAGAAAGTCCTCGAATTTGGCTAGACGGGGCAACGATCTCTTTATTTGGCATATTAGTACTTCGCCCAACCACTTGCTTATCATATGATCAGATTCATTCATCTTAGCCCTCAAATCATAAATTTTAAGATTATTGATATTGAAGGTTAAGACACACCAAGAGGAGGGTGAATTGGTGTATCAAAAATTTTAATTTTGAATTAGAAAAAGGGGACATAGCACCCGAAACATTGCAATTTAGAAATCTAGTGCTGTAAATACATCATAAAACATTCTATTTCCTTGTGGCACAGGAAAATACATCATCTCGGTAGAGATTTTGTAAATAGCAATGCTTCAAGTGCTCTGTATATAGTTATGATTGGAGAAAGGGTTACGAAGTGCATAAAACATAAAACACATTAGAATTTTTTTTGTGTGTGTGGTTCGGGCAAACCTCAAAAAATGGTTTTAGCCACGTCTAGCCAAACCCACGAACTAGGATCTCACTGCCACCAAGTGTAAGTGGAGAAACCCTTACAAATCAAAAACACAAATTTAAAATACTAAATCTAACCTAAATAAAATTTTAAAAAAATAAAATAAAATGACTTTCAAATTTTGCAAACACTTAACATAATGTCATAGCAAAATGAAAATTTAAAGTAATACTTCAATCAATTTTACGACAATCGATCGTCACAATTCGTTCTTTACGAATGAATTCGTGTATGTTTCTCAAGCTTGAAAATCATTCGATGTTCTTTTGAAAGTTTCTTGAAAACAACGAATTTTGCTCTATTTCTTTCATTAGCCTTTTTTCTCTTACAAAATTGCTTTCATTTATAAATGAAGAAAGAATTAATCAAAACAAAATTCAGATATGATTTCAAATTAGTTAGAATGAATCTATTTAATCATTCATGATTTTAAAAGAAATATGAAATTAATTCAGATTAATATATTATTTAAGCAATTGAAACTTATTAGGCCTTAATATATTAATATAAAAACATTTCCAAATATATTGTTTTTGCCAAAAAAAAAAGAAAAACATAAATGACTAGATATATTAATCTTTCTGAACATATGAAATATATTTCTGTACTTATATTTTCTGTTCTCTTATGTTCTTTCTATCCTCTTCTCGTTTTCTTATATGGTATCAGAGCAGCCATCGTTTGCTGCTTGATCTTCATCCATGGAGTCTTCTTCCTCTACTATCCCCCAACTCATCAATGTGCTTCTTCTAAATAAGACCATTTGACATTCGGAATACCCTCGAAAGGCGTTTTCAATTGTTGAATCGTTCACGAGTTATTCAACTCAAGAACAAATTACATAATATTCAAATGGAAAATCAAACTATGAATCAATATCTTACATATATCAAGAACCTTGTAGATAGCATCACTATTTTCGATTAAAAAATTGATAATGAAGATATTATTTTATATATTTTAAATGGTCTTCCCTCACCTTACGAAGGCTTCAAAACTGCCATTTGAACTCAGACGACCCATCTTTCTCTTAAAGATTTTTATTTTCTACTTCAAATCGAAGGAATTCACATTGCGAATGAATCTTTGAAACATACTCACAAAACGACACTTCTGCCTTTCAAGAAAAAAAAAAATATATATTTTAAATCAACAGCACCAAGCAAGATACACAATTCAAATAAAAGTAACACACAAACCAACATCGCACAACCCAAAATCATCATTGTTTGCTAAATTTGTCATAAGAAAGGACATGTCGCCGATCAATGTTGGCACCGTGCCAATCTTCAGTATAAGCCCCCATTTACAATAGCATTTCACACTACCAGCAAGCCCAAGAATCAAGCTTGGGTTCTTGACACTAGAGCTGCATCCCACATCACCCTGCATTTGGAAAGTATTTAGCAACCAAAACCTTATAATGTTTCTAAACACGTAATGGTAGGGAATGGACAAGCCAACGACATTTCTCACGTTGGCATCGACTTCCTCCCTACGCCTGATCGTAAATTTCTTTTATCTTCTATTCTTCAAATACCACTTTTACTCACAAATTGTTATATATTTCTAAACTTGTACATGACAAAAACTGCTCTATTACTTTTAACCCTAAAAGTTTTCTGATATAGGACCAGATTATCAAGCGATTGCTTCTTAGTGGTCCAGCTCATAATGGTTTATAACCCGTGGCAGCTCTCAAAGCTACTTTCTCCTTTGAAACTTGGCACAATATGTTTGTTCACCCCCACTCTCAAGATCTGCGTACCTGTCGGGTTTTATTTTTGCTCCGATATGGGGCTTCTGAATGCCATGTGGAATCGAAGCTTTGGGTTGCTCAACTAATCAAGCACATCATCAAAAGTAGTGAACCACCTCGAAAGGTAGAAATACAACTTTTACGATGGGTTTGATTATTCAAACTAAGAAAACATTGGATATCTACACAAGTCTATAAGTAAACCCCATGGATCATTTCCTCGATCTAATCTGAAGACTAAATAGGGTTTAGATTAATTATAGGCATTTTTCTTCTTATAAGTGCAAACCCCTATAGTTAATTTTATCTTAAACAACCAAATTTACTTAAGAAAACTCTCGATTAAGGCCATGGGTTTGTCCTCAAGGAGTTTCAAAGTTTAAGCTTCCACGATTAAACATTGAATTTTCAAATGAGAAACACTCAAAATTTGAACAATTATTAACGGAAGCCAAAGGAAGAAGGGGTATGGGACACTTGGAGATAACGTGACAGCCTCAATAATATCCCAGACTATCTTATTATTCGGTATTTGACATTTGTGAAGAAAAATTTAATGTTTTATCTTGATGTTTTGTTAGGATGTTAGGACTTATACTGCATGACATACAATCATGCATGAGCCTAAAGATAAGGATTTACGTCTTGATCAGACTTACAACTTTGCCTGAAAATGGTTGCCATCTAAACCACTTAATCTCATTCAAAACCATGCATGATTGGTCTCGATGATGCAAGATAGAGTAGGTTGTTATTTATTAGGAATAATAGGTCTTACGACTTGATTACAAATCAAGTTGCCTAAGTATGGTATGCATAATGTCCTAAGACTAATGCAAACATAATTCAAAATTTAAAATTTAAATTTTTTATTCCTCACCACACTCAAATGTTTAGTCTTAATTAATGATGAGTGCATCAAAACAAGCTATGTAATGGGTAAAGCATAGGAGGTCTGTTCAAACGACCAATCGATATGCATAAAGAGAACTCACTCTGTAAGGTAGTGATTGTCACAAGTCAAACCACTACTTTTTGTGCAATGAGTGAGGGCCCGAAGGCAAGGAACATGAGCAATATGATATGCATATGTCTACAGATCATGTTATTGTTCATTATCCTATCAAAAAGATTTTCTACCGAGCTTTATTTAATGTTAATAGAGGCTGTTTAGATGTATGAGGTTTATATAGTTGTGAATGCAATGATTTATGTGGTTTTGTTTTGGTCATGAGTTTTATTTTGAAAAGTTAAGCTGAAGTTGTTCAGGTTGGGTTAGAGGGTTTAGTCCTTAAGTGAGCCTACGGTGACCCAAGCAAAAAACATAAATGTAATTATCGGCCTATGATTTGTGCAGACATATCGAGTGAAGACAAACAGACGGTATGGGTGCCAATCATAACTTATGTCAGACTCGTCAACTAACATCATCCGAACTACCTCTACTGGTTTAGTTGAGGTTCATCCTTCGCTTCGTGTTTCATCTTCTTTCGGTTAGTTTAAATGTTTATAGTCAATTGAGCATAACACGTCCTAACTCTATGAAAGAAAAGATGACTGAAAGAAAAGTTCCTAGGTTACTACATCAACTTATTTATTTATAGCAACCATACAAAATAGAGTTAGCACACTCTAATAACATGTAAAGTAAATCTAAGATGACAATTTGTATATTATCTTTAGTAGTCCTACAAAAAAAAAGTTAGAATGTTTCATTTTAATGTAAGAGAAATGCATGTGTTTATTTTGATTATTAATGCGTTAATTGTTTTTCTTTTTATTTAGGACGACCCGACCAAGATACCCATGGCTTTCCGTCGTCCCTGGGTTGTCGGTTTCCCTGATGTACTTAGTCTAGAGAGTGTTGACCTTATTTTTGATGAGGCATGCTTCCCTCTCTAGAGCCTACAATCAAGTCATATGACTTCCCTACTGACTCTCATAGAGGAATAGTGTTGCCATTTGGAAAAATTCAAATCACTTCTTGGCTCTTTGTAATCTCATATGTGTGGTTTCAAATCCTCAACATTTAGTTGAGTTAAATGGAACCAACATATTGAAACTCAAGTTAAGTTCCTATAAGGGTTGGAAATGCATTAAGGAGACCCTATGAATTTTAGGGATTTTAATTCCTTGAAACACCACACACATACCCCATACACATGCACATAACCACCGCAATCCACCCACAAACCACATGCACATGCACATCACCACTACAATTTACACAGATTCACACTCACACCACACTTACACACAATCCAAAAAAAAAATGAAATCAAATTTCCGAAGAATTTTCATAAATCAAAAATTGAAAGCCCAAAATCAATCCATCATGATAAAATTCAAAAACCCATTACCATGACTTAAAAAAAAAGCACTAATCCACTAAAACCAAGGCCCACCCACAAAAAAAAAAAAAACCAAATCAAATTAAATTAAATAAAAGGGCCCTCGTTACATTAAGTAAGCCCCATGTCATTAAAATTCAATCAAGACCACTGTGTGATGTGTCTTAATCAAAATGCCTAAATTGAGGCCCATGACAAAGTCACCTAAAGATCACCAAAATTCTTTCTCATGACAAACCATTCAAGTCACCATGCCACTTATAGCTAAAAGAAACCTCATTTAAATTTGCAAAAAAGGTGATTTCCCACTCTAATTACTCACCTAAGCCCAAGACTAGCCTAAACCCCCATGATTAGGACTTGTCCACCCAAGCCCCAATGATAAGCACCAAGTCCAACCTTCATGATGGGTGAGTACAGTCCACTTGCATGACTTGAACTCCACTTGCATGACTTGAACCAAAAGCACAAAAATCAACTTACCAAATCCATATGCCCATGAATCACCTCTATTGGCTTCACTACTCTCCACCACTGACTACCACCAGCAAGATAGTGACCGTCCAAGCTCTTGCCAACAACCATTGCCAATGGCGAGACCAAACCCGAGAGCCATCCATGGAATGAAAGCCCAAAATTGAGCCCATCCAACTTGGCTCACCCTCACTGGCTTATCTCCTCTGCCAAAGCTCCACCTAAGCAGACATTTGAAGCCTTAGGCCAACCAATTGTAGTTCTACTTCTCTCTCAATACTGAGCCTACAATAAGACATGCTCATCACCCCATACAACCTGAGGAAGCCCTACCAAAATAATCTAAAAAATTCTCACAACCCCAAGCGGGGCCACCTTTTGTATCTATATATTTAACACTTAAAACTTATGTTTTTATTTTTTATATGCATATCACCTTACTTATTAGTCAAAAATGTATTTCAATTATTAAAATGATATATATATTTTTTTATGTAAGGAAAGATTTAGGTGCTATAAAATTAAAAAAAAAAATAAAATAAAATTGAGATATGTAAGTACATGGTAATTGAGTGGTCCCAAAAAAGACTGCACATTTTTATCATGAGTTTGATGATAGCATTTTAAACTGTCAACTTGCTAATCCTCGACCCTGTCGATATCCATTTTTTATGCAATATCCACCAGCGAGTGGCTAGAAAGCTATGCTTTCTCTGCCGCGGCTCATCTCTTCTCCACTCCTTGCTCCCGTATTGCTTCGTCACCCTTCGACCCGTCATCAGGCCAGTTCGAAAAATGCCATTTTGATGCCGGGATCGAGAGCCCGCCGGTTGGTTGTTCGAATGAGGGTTTCCGATCGGGAAAATGTGGTGGAGATGGCCGGAATCGATCGTTTTGAGATAGGCGATGTGGTGGAAGACAGTGATCGTGGGGCAGCGGAGACGATTTTGAGGAGGGAGGGGGTATCGGCCAATCTCGAGGCCACTCTGAATCGATCGGTACTTTTTTTTTTGTTGGAGTTTGTTCTAATTCAATATTTTTTTCTTCTTGCAACATTTGAGCGAATTTGATGGCTTTTTGTTGAAAGAAGTAGGTTGAAATAGGGATTTGTATTTGGAATGGAAAATTGAGGTTGAATGTGATATTCTGCTGGTTGAAAATAAGCTAAAATTGAAGCTTGGGTAGAATTTAGCCCAAAAGTTTGCAAAGTATCTGAAACAAATCAATAAAGTTACAAATTTTCAAAGTTTTTCCTTTACTACATTATTGAATTTTGGATTTCATGGATGGCTTCATGAACAATTAAAGAGGGTGAGATGCACTTAATAAATTGTTTTCATAGATAAATTAATAACTTTGTAAAGTTGAAGTTATTAGTCATAGCAATATTAGTACTAATTTTTTCTTTGTTATTCCATCACATAAGTTTATAGAATGAAAGACAAATTGATGTAATGTCTACAAGTTTCTGGTTTTGTCTCTGATTAAAAGATGAAGAATAGGTACAAAAATCTTTATTTCAAACTCGATGAGAAAATATATTGAAATGATTATTTTAATTGAGGAACACAAAAATGTGAACTCTTTTCACAAGAGCTTAAAAGTTGAGCACAAAATATGTAGGGGCCATTTGTTTTAAACACTTTTTTTTTTGTAATTTTATGTCATTTAGAATGATTTAGTCTAAAGAATATTAGTAACCAAGATTGGGAAAATCTAAATGTCAAGCAAGTTAAATGCTACTTAGATCACCTCAATCTTAATGGCTTAAAAAAGAAGACAAAAAAGGTGTTAATTTACCATTAATTATTTTAAATAGCATTTCATTTTTTTAAAGATGGCCTTTAACCAAACACATTGAGTTAAAAACATAAAAGTGTTATTTGAATAGCATTATTATCTAGACAATAATATTGCATACATAACATTGAACCAAGTAGACCCGTCATTAATATGCAACCAACTTACTGTAGTGGTCAGGTGCTTTGTCTTCAACCATAAGGTCTTGAGTTCAAGACTTAGCACATATGAGTCTATACATAATTAAAACAAAAAAGGAAACACTTCATTAACAATATCTTCTACCATCTCCTTCAAGAAGATGACCAATCTTGTCTTTGGGTTACAAAATTAAGAGATGAAATTAACCAGGAAAATTTTTTTTAGCAATAGAGCATACCATGTCCATTCAGCATCAAATGGAGAATCTTAAAAATATCATACTTCATAAACATTTTTTAGGTTAGCGAGATTAGGTCAAGTTTGAAAGGATATAAGCTGCAATTCACATTAATATTCTTATTTTGTTACATAAGATCAAATGTTGGGCATGCCAAACTTTTGCAAAAAATAATTATTTTTCTAGGAAGCACAAGCAGAGGGTACAAGATTTAGTGTGTAAACTTGAACCCTTATACTAAATGGATAGGAAGAAGAAAATCTAATCAAAGAAGTAAAGTTAAAAATAGCGAATTAATTTTTTAAACAAAGCATCACCCAGTTGACTAATTAGCATAAATAAATGCAATAAATTCCAAAACATGAAAAAGATCTGCAAAATCTTTTGCAAAACCCAGAGAAGGAGACAAGTCTTCCAAAACCGTCAAATTTGTTCTGGAATATGCAAATTAAATTGCAGACAAACAATGCTTAGATGCTTGGAAGTTGGAAAAATAAGCAATAAAGCAGAATCTGATATATAAATAGAAGAATGTCATGCTGATATATAAATAGAAGAATGTCATGATCTATATGAGGAACCAAAAATTAATGATTTATGGGATTTATGATCAATGTCTTTTCCTATATTGAAAACGAATCTATCCGTGGAAGGGTTGGTATAGCTCCAAGGGCAAACAAGATTAGAGAGAGTCGTCTTTTTTTTTTTTTAGGTCACATTAAGCTTCGACCATCGATGATCCGGTTAGGAGAGTAGATGTTCTAAATTCAACTCATGTTAAAAAAGGCTGGGTAGACTTAAAAAGACTATGGCATATTGAATAAAAAATGATCTTAATTGATTAGACTTAATAGGACACAATGGAGAAAAAGGAATCATGTAGCCGACCCCACTTAATGGGATAAAGGCTTGTTGTTGTTGTCGTCCTCTTTTACGAAACAATCTTCTTGTAAAATAATCAAAGATTGTCACCTTTATCATAAAATGTTATCTTACCTTGCCAACAAAAAAAATTAATGAGCCATCAAATATTAACTTAATATAAGATAACATTACATGTGGGAACAGCAGTGGAGTGCATTTAGTTCTCAATTGAACTATTCAAGACCTTTCCCATTTCTATATAAGGAAGCTTTAGTAAGTTTTAGTTGCCTCTGTTTTTGTAAATCATTAAATCTTTAACTTATTAAAATTCTATGCTATATGTTGTCCAATATGTGCATTCTATGGATTTCTTTGGTAATATTCTGTGCATTTTGCACATTTCAAACTTTTACATTCAATGTCTAATTTTTCATGGTTGCATGTACTTTCCATCGGTTTCTTTTTGGGGCATTTGCATATCATACCACTTAATTCCTATGATTTTTTATATCTTACAGCTATATTTTGCTCTTTACATTTTATTCAACCAAATCTTTCATATCATTAGAAAAAATATTACCATTTTAACTTTAAAAAGTTAAATACACCTTTTCATGCATAGATAAGGTGGGTATGTATGTAACAATTGAACTTTAGGTGTTAGATATGTAAATACATAGGAATTGAGTTTTTATTTTTTTTATTTTGGTTTTTTTTTTGTAGATGCCTCACAAAATTGCTGCAAAGTAAATCCAACCATATAGACTGCTGTTATTTTGCAAGGTTCTAGGTCAATTTGCATCGATTTTATTTGGTTCCAGGTAGTTCTTCAACGAATTCTTTTCATACTTCTTTGGTTTACTACATCGTAAATATCTAAAGAAAATAAATTATGAAAAGTAGGGGATTTATTTATTTCATAAACTCTGAACCAATTATGAAAAGGTTAATTTGTAAGATTTTATTTTACAAACATGTTTTTTCCCTGGCCAGAAGCATTGGATTTTATTAGTTTTCCTATGTTTTTTTTTTTTCTGCATGGTTTTGTTCTAATGAGGTGTGTAGTATTTTAGTTTGCATCGGCAGATTTTGGCAGCTAGTTTTAGAGCAATGAGATCTATGTTTGGTGCATGAAATTTGGATAGATGCAACTAGGCTGTGTATTATTTGGTCAAAATAAAAAAATAGAGCCGAACCGAACAAATTTGGTTGATTCGGTTCGGTTTCAAAATTTTATTTTGGTTTTTGAATTTCAAAACCTCAATATTTGGTTTTCGTTTTTTAGTTAGATTTTAATTCTCATTTAATTGAACAGATTGAAAACCGAAAATTCGAAATTACATGTAGGATTAATGGAATTAAATCAATATTATACATGTATAATATGTAATTCTTGATGTTTGTTCATAACCAAAGTCCAACTAACATGATACTTAAATTCTTGAATATCTAATCTAGATCAAATCAATATCTGTTTTTTATGTAAAACTTTAATCCAACATGATTCTGCGATTTATAAATTTCTAAACTTAACAATATGTTTAATCCTAATTCTGCAAGGAGAGATTTGACTAGCTTTGTTAGATTTGCTCATTTCAATGAGCTACTCTTGTCATGTAAACAAGGAACGTGCTTTTTTGTCAGATTTGGGTTGTTTGGGATCACTTTTTTTTTATTTGCTTTTATTTTGAAGGCATGTTTGTTGATTGATTTTTTGCTTTCAAAAAATGAATTTGCTTGTTTTTAAAAACACTAAAAATATTTAAACGTTGTTTTGATGTTTTTAAAAACAAACTAAGCATGTTATAATATACTGAATATGTTTTATTTCAAGTAAAAAACATAATAAAATAAAATAAAAATAAAAATTAAATCTGAAAATTGATCCATGCCTAATATAAAAATAATTTTGAACTAGACTTACCCTTATTATCAGGCGGAACTAAAATTTGTTGTCTAATTAGATTGGTCATTCTGACAAAAATGACTAATTAGGCTCTTTACTTTGTGTGATTTACCAGAGCAAGTGGCTTGTGTCTGCTCTTTTTGGTCTTGTCATTCTTTGGAAGCACGACGCTGAAGCTCTATGGGCTGCAATGGGATCGGTGCTGAATGTGTGGTTATCAACTGTACTAAAGCGGCTGTTGAACCAAGATAGGCCTTCTTCATTGAAGTCGGATCCTGGAATGCCTTCTTCACATGCCCAATCAATCTTTTATGCGGCGGTTTTTTCAGTTGCTTCTGGTAAGATTTACATGCATACCACACAATTCTTATATATTTATACATCTAACACCCAAAGTTTGATATTTACTCTTTTAGCTTCTTGGTGTCATAAACTTATGCATTAAAAGGTATATTTCACTTTTAAAAAGATAGTGATGGTTGCATTTGTTTATGTAACATTAAAGATTTAGTTCGTATGCATGTAAATATGAATGTTTAGATGTTAGATATGTAAATCCATAAGAATCGTGCGGTGTGTATGTAAATGCCTTTTATCATTGTGCTTTAACCTTCGGTTGTGAAGGCTTTTCAGCTGTCAATTAAAGAATTGTTAGTTTCTTTTGTGGATTGATCTAAATGTACGTCATCATCATCATTATCCTTATCCTAAATATTGGAGATCCTCATTTTTCACTCATTCTCATTTAATGAAGCTTGATGTGTTCAATCTATTCTTCACAAATCAATGTTAACAACAACTATTTATTCAAATTTGAATTTACTAATTTGTTTTTTTTTAATCATTTGATATGAGTATGATTTACTCATTTGTTGGGCACATTTTCCACCTTTTTACGTGATCAAACCATGAGGTTTCTTTTCATTAAGCTAAACTTTAATTGATGTCACTCGAATAGTTGCTCAATCATTTCTTAATTTTTTCAAATATTCATTTTAAAATTTCATTTTGTTAGGTTTAATGTAGATATTAATTATTACTTTATGGCCCGACGCTGAGATCCATCTATTAACACCGACCTAAATGGTGGTTTTATAAAATTCATCTTTATAACAATACAAGAAAATTAGCCTTTTCAATACCAAAAAATTGGTATTTTTTAAAGTGTATGTTATCTGAACCACTAATATAAGGTTGCAAATATAAATAGCTAGCAAAACTAATTTTGACATATTTAGCTACATTTTTTTGCATCAGTAAATGTGCAAGTTGTTAGAACTAGATGGTGAAGATATGTGCATTTTTGTGAAGACTATTTGAATTTTATTTTTGATGGGATGATAAGTTTTAGGAAAGTTTATAACAATTATAAAGGCTTTCATTTAAATGCGATTTGAGAGAAAATTTAGTATATTTTCTTAATTATGTGAGATATTTTAATTGTTTGAAAATAAATCTTAATTAAAAATAAAACGCTTATATTGCAAATTCTTGATTCATTATGATTATAAGAGCAACATGTATCATGTTGCTTTCAAAACGCAAACTTAATTTCATATCTCATACTTTTACATTCGGAAATTTACTTACATAGCGTCCAATTCTTATGCATTTATTTTTCTCACACCCATATTTTAATTTTTACACCATAAGCTCCTTAAACTATGTATGAAAAGGTGGATTACACTATTGATACCTTTTCATACATAGGGAAAGGTGCTTAGGGTGTAAAAATCAAAGTATGAGTGTGAGATAAGTAAATGCATAAGAATTTGGTGCTATGCATATAAATTCCCCTTCTACACTTGGCTAAATTTGATAATTCTAGCAACTTAAGATATCTGTGCGCATGAGGCAATTCACTTGAGAATAGTTCTCTTAACTCTTTTTTGTTAGAGGATTTATGCTTCTTTGTGTATTATTTTTGTTGTTAGTGCCACCAAAAAATATTCTAATTAGTCATCTTTCTAGGGTGCTAGCCCAAATTACGCACAACATTGTTGTCATTCTCTCACTCTTAGTAGGGCTGCAAATGAACTAATACACTCAACAAGCTATTCTTGGTTTGGTTCAATTAGAGTTTATTTATGACCATTTAATTAATTAGTTGAATAAGTTTAAAAACTTCTATAAATGCTCTATTGATAAAGGACATTTATGATCATAAACAATATCATTTAATGCTTTTGAACATGTTAAGAAGTTTGATAAAGGCTTGAGAACATACTCATTTAAGATTCAATTGTAAATTTATTTAACCAGTGATCTAAGGGGTTTTGGCGAACTAACTCATACTCGAGCAAGCTCTTACTAGGTTCATCTTGATTCATTTGCAGCCTTAACCTCATGATAATGTTAGATTTTTTTTTTAAGCTAAGTACTCCAAGGCTATTAAGCTTGTTTTTCCATTGGTCAGTCCTGATCCTGTTAAGTTTTAGGGAAATTTACATACAACCACACAATTCTTATGTGCATACATATCTAACACCCAAAGTTCAATATTCACACTTGTAGCACCTTGATGTCATAAACCTATGCATGAAAATGTGTTTTTTATTTCTTTTTAAAGAGATAGTGATGGTGGCTTTTTTTATGTGAAGTTAAATATTTAAGTGGTATTTATCTAAATATGAATGTTTAGGTGTCAGAAATGTAAACATATAGGAATTGTGCGGTATGTATGTAAATGCCCCTTGTTAATAATTCCAGCCAATTTAAAAGCCCAGTCCTACCTACAAACTAAGTTTTGATGGCTTAGTTGGCAATTCTAGATTGGGTAGATTGGGTTTCAAAAACTCTGTAGCTTAGCCAGAATTTGTTTGGACTTGTTAGCATATGAAGTTGCCATTTTTATGGCTTCAGATTGATGTTTTCACAAACTCCTGTTAAGTTTCGTTCTACCTTTCTTAAAGATGACCCAATGGTTTTGCTGTTGCTAACTCCCCAAGTTCTCATAATTTTGTTAATATTTTGCAAAAAACTCTGTTTGAAATTTTTATATTTCCTCAAATCATGTGTTATAATGGAATATACTGATCATTATTGCATAACGTATGTTCTATTTTATGCTGGAGTGCAGTTATACGCCTCATGGGGATTAATTTGTTTACGGTGGGTGTTGGTGTTCTTACACTATTATGTGGCGCTTATCTGGTAATAATGTTGTTTTCTTTGTTTTTTTTATGGGATAAGTACATACATAGCATCCGCAACTTCGCTATTTGCAAAATCTTACATTGCATCCATGTGATATTTTTGAGTTACCGAACTGATGTATTTTGACGTGGCACGATCAAGACATTGAGAATTTAATAAAAATGAACAATATGGGTTGGGGTTTTATCATGAATTTTGATATTTGAGTGAGAATTTGAAAAATAGATGAAAGTGAGCGCTAGATCTGTAGATAACAAGCCTTGTGTGTATTTTGCCCCTTTTTTATTTATAAATTGATTTGATCTCCTACAAATGCTTTCCATATGCTTGTTGTGAAACTTTCTATTTGTATGATTACAACATGTTTAACACATTTAGGATATGAGATGCATTATTTTTTGGCATAAAGTGGTGAATATTGTAAGGTTAGAAACTGTTTATCTTTTAATGTTGAATCTTAAATTGTCCTTTGTGAACACGCCCTGAGAGTTAGAATCGGACGAGGAGGAATCAGGGAGAAAGAGTAGAGTCAACCCAGAGTTTTTTTTTAGAGAGAACTGGGAGAGGGGTCCCTTTTTTCATCCTTCTTTTATAATATGCTACAATCGCCTTAGAAGGGTGGAATTGTAACTATTAATTTACATAAATTTTTATTTATGAATGATTGCAATGCAAAACTATATTGTTCTGATGAAATGTTTTGGTGGGTTCCCTATTTGTAGTCTTGGATGAGAGTATCTCAAGGATTTCACACCACGAACCAAGTGCTTGTTGGTGCGGCTTTAGGATGTGCATGCAGTCTCATATGGTTCTGGATGTGGCATTCGTTTGTTCTACGAGCATTCGTCGTGTACATCTGGGTCAGGGCATTCGTCGTTCTCGCCTCACTATCCTTCTGTCTCGCCTTCTTATTTTATGTCATTCAGAACTGGCTCTCGGACGAATGATATCTTGTTTGTTTGTCTTTAGTTCTTACCAATAATTTTGCAAAATGTACATAACATCCATTATTTATATAGTTAACATATCTTAACATCTAAATTCCGACTTACTACACATTTGTACCATCCAAATCTTTCATATTACATAAAAGATATCACTAAAACATCTTTTCATGTATAAGCTTAGGGGGTTAGATATATAAATACATAAGTATTGTGTGTGATATATCTAAATCTTTCTTGTTTAAAACATGAGAAAAAGTACTTGTTATGAGCCAGGTTTTAAAATTGAGGCATAGGCGTCACAATTGGCTTACTTCAAGACAGATTATTGAAGAATGGATTTTAGATCAAGAATCTTAACATTTATTAATCTCAACTACGGTTGTCAAAACGGTTCTTTGTTTGCGAAGAGCTTGTGTTCGGCTCGTTAAGTAGCTCTTGTTTGATTTATTCGCTAAGCAAACGAGTCGAACACAAACCAAGTTTTGCTCATTCGTGTTCCAACTCATTTTGATTTGAAATAAGTATATATATATATATATATATATATATATATATATATATATATATATATATATATATATATATATATATATATATATATTAATATAAATAATAAGATGTAAATCTAGCCCTATCCTTAACATCCTACGGCTGTGTGATTGAGGTTGTCAAAATAGCTCTTTATTCGTCAATAGCTCATGTTCAGCTCGATAAACAAGCGAGTCAAACACAAACAATTGTTTTGAGCTCGATGTATAAATGAGCTGAACAAGAACAACTATATTTTTTTGACAAGCTGAGTCTGGATTGCTCAAGCTGGGCTCGTTTATATCCCTAACAACGGCATGCATTACTAAGGTTGTCAAAATGGTTTTTTTGCTCACGATCAACTCGTGTTCGGTTCGTTAAGCTAACGAGTTTGCCGAACACGATAACTGTTTTGTGTTCAAAATATAAACGAGCCGAACACGAACAATAATATTTTTTTAACGAACCGAGTACCAGTTGAGCCCAGACTTGCTCTTTTTCGCCTCTTTTACACCCCTTTCTTAGCTTAAATGGTGCTATAAGTCACGTATTTTATTAACAAAATAGTTATCTCAGCACTTATAAATTCAATGCGAAGAATATTTCAGGTCATCATATAATATATTTTATAAACAAAATAGTTCATAAAGTCGATTGACTACATTCATACGAACCTAAGCCTACAAAATCGAGCGGATATATCGACTGTACTTGTAAAATACTAGGAATATTCTGTAACGCCCTCACTAAAGCAGGGCCAAAAAAAGTATCATCACGATGTCATGCTCAATCCCATATCACTAGTAGAAGAGGTTTTGATAAAATAAAAAGGTTTAGAAGAGACTCGGGGCTGATGGAAGATTGACGATAACATGTGTCTATTCACCCCATATGTGTTATTTCGACTCAGATGGATTCGAACCCTGGACTAACGGGACTTACGCTGAGGCTACCAATCAACATGCCACCAGTTGCGCACCAAACACACATACACTTAGATATGTAAAAAAAAAAAAACAGGGGAAAAAAGGGGAAAATCCCCCTAGTTTTTAAAGTAGACGCAAGTGATGGAAAGAGATGCAAAACTAGTTGCTGGGATCCAATATACATACAGCCTAGAGACAGCTGGAAAAAGGCCTCCAAATCAAACACTTAAATGAATTCATAAATTGGGAAATTATATAATAAACCCCCATCACCATCATTTATTTTGTCAATTTTCCCCACCTAATTTCTCTTTAGCCAAAGTATTAATCATTGCTTCTCCTTCTCTCTTCAACCCTAAAATAATTAATTATTTAATTATTTATTTTTACACATTTTACACCTAAATGTTATAAATAATAATAAAAAAAAAATTTAGAAGGTAAATATGTAAATACATTGGAATTGGTATCTATTCATGTAAGTCTTCCAAAAAATAAGTATTTGATGAACATGCATGATTTTTAAATGAGGTATGAGTAGTATGGCACCACTAAAGATACAAATGTGAGTCAAATTTGACTTGGTTTGACAATATTAATGCCCAATTGAGTTAGGAAATACAAAATCATGCTCTAAATGAACCACGGAATCTTCATGAATGTTTGAATGGCTCAAATTTTGACCTCAAAGGGACTTAAATTATGTCAATTAGTAAAAATGATATGGTTTGTTGATCACCCATGTCCAAACAAAGAGGACGAGAGTTGAAAGCAGGGGAAATGAAGACATATGATGGAACGAAGTAGGAGTATGGGTGTCAGGAATTGAGCTCATATGTTGACTTGATCATAATCTGACCCTTGGGTTGATTTCGGGTTAAAAATGCTAACCTATTTAATTTGTTGGGACAGGTTCAGCTTATGCTAGATGGTTTATGAGGGTGGGATTCAGGTTGGCAGGTTGAAGGTTGGATTTTTGACACTCTTAATAATAAAGTCAGGTTCTAGTCTAATGTATCTCAAATGCAATGAGCATGATGTAAGAATAAGAAGGGGCACTGACAAGCTTATCATACTATTCTAATGTTTTTATAATATGTAACACCTAAACTCTCGTATTTATATTTTACACCACTTTAGTGTCATAAAGCCATGCCTGAAATGATGTATTAACAATAATGATATTTTTTTATGTAATGCAAAAGATATAAGGGCTATGCATGTAAATATGAAAGTTTAGGTAATAGATATGTAAATACAAAAGAATTGTTTGGTGAGCTCAGCTCTTTGAATTCAAGTCTTGTTTGGACATCTCCACATGCCATCTTATCTTCTTGTTTGTGCTGATTTCATCCCTCCAAGTTTCTCATGGGGCTTTCTCTTTGACCCTTAAAACCATTCTTTTCATCCATTTGGATTGCAATTAGTGCCATTACATATAGAGACAATACAATTTCTATATTTAGATTTTAAACTCTCTTTTTCTTCATTATTATATTAATGGGTCATTTTCATACATGCTACCTAATTTCTATGTATTTGCATATATGACACATGAACATTACTTTTTTACATTTATACCGCCACAGTCTGTCGTATCACATAAAAAAAATGACAACCATTTAAACTTTTAAGAAGTGAATACTCCTTTTCTTGCTTAAAAAAGGTGATATATGCGTAAAATTTGAAGTCGAGAAGTTAGATATGTAAATACATTGGAAATTAGTGGTATTATGTAAATCTTGTTGAGTTGTGGTGGGGCGCGGCATGCCTAGGCCCACACTCATATGGGAGCGCCTACGCGGGGTTTGCAGCGCCCCCACACAGTATTCCAGGTGCCTATGCGTCCGGTTCAATAGAACACTACATTCCCGTGCCAATGAGTACTTTGAAAATTTCGACAGTTGGCTCACTGAGTCGGTTTAACGGCTTTGTTCTGGCGGTCTCTTGCATGTGTTCGACGGGGGTTCTCGTGAATTAGAGAAATGTCGGAGAAAAGAAGTTCAATATGTTTTTCTCGTGAGATTGAGAAGAGGAGATTGGAGCAATGTCATGTAAGTTTCATCGATTGTAGAGGAGATCAAAATGAGTATTACATACATTTTAAAACTTTATAGTAAATTTTTTTTAGTAATGTGGTTTCATAATTTTTTGTCGTTCTTTAGTGTTGCCACATTAATTTCTACTGTATTTTTCTGAATTATTTTATTATGTTTTGGTCCAAATATTTTATCGTGCAAAAAATTTTTCTATATTAAAATAGAAAAGACAACTTGTAAGGCACATTCTAAGGGTCCGTTTGGGACAGCAGATTTGTAGCAGTGAAAGACCGTATCACAGTTTTGTCTGTTTGGGTAAATTGCGCTTTAACAACTTTTTAAAAAAACTACCACTGAAATCCGTGTTTTCCCACTGATTCTAGCTTTCTAGCTGCAGCCTGACTTAAAAAAAAAGAATTGTAATTATCACCACAGCTTTTTGAATATCAAATTACTTTTTAGCAGCTTCATAATTACTTTTTATAATTAAATTTTAATAATTGCATGTTTCTTATAAGTTTTGCATTTTTCTTTCTTGTAATATATGGTCCTTGCACAAGACAAATGGAGTCCCTTTCCATTGCTCATTATTGAATAATAGAACAACTCAAAAAGGAGTAATGTCATATCATCAAGGCTAAATAAAATACTTAATTTTTATTTTATATTATACTACTTTATTTTATTTTATTTGAAAAATTATATACAGATCATCTGAAATATTAATATTTACAAATTAATTCTCCAGGCGATTTTTTGATCTACTAAATTGATGTATTTATGCTTGCCACCATCAAACTATTGAGAATTTGACGAAAATGAACAATATATTTGAAAAACAAATGAAAGGGCATTATTGTAAATTACAAATTTTGGGTGGGTTGTATGAAATTGCCCCCATTGTTTTTTGGCTGCATGCTCTCATAAAAGAATGTCATCAGATAAAATAATAAAATAAAAATGAAATATTTACATACATACCATACAATTATTATGTATTGACATATCTAACCCACATAATTTCATTTATATATATATATATATGTCAACTTAGCTATGTATGAAAAAGATGTATTTCTTTCAAGAAAAAAGGTGTATTCACTGGGGCTGTAAAAGAGCCGAGCTTGTGCGAGCTCAGGCTAGGCACGTGTTCGGCTCATTCGAAATTGTTCGTGTTTGAAAATGGCTTATGTTCAAAACCGGCTCGTGAACAGTGTGTTAGTGTTCAACTCGATTTAAATATTTGTGTTCGTGTTCGGCTTGAAATTGACTCGTTAAAATTAAACTGAAAAAATAAAAGTAAAGTGCTTGATTCAAAACTGGACCAAATGAATGCAATAGAAGACACATAACCACCTTACCAAACAAACAGTTACGTTTTAAACTTATATATATATATATATATATATAATATTATTATAAAAATAATATATATATTTTTTATTTCGAGCTAAAACGAACCGAACACGAGCGAACAAAAAGTTGTTCGTGTTCAGCTCATTTATAATTTGAGCTTTAAAAAATTGTTCGTGTTCGGCTCGTTTACTTAACGAACGAGCCGAACACGAGCTACTTAACTACCCGAACACGAGTTGTTCGCGAACAACGAGCTTTTATGACAGCCCTAGTATTCACGTTTAAAAATAGTAACATAGAATTATTATTTATAAGATATGAAAATTTTGGGTGGAATAAATTTGAAAATAACGTTAGAAAGTGATGTTTTGATGTGATATGAAAGATTTTGGCGGTATAGTCCGTGGTATTTACTTAAAAAAATAATTAAAAAATGAATAAAAATCAATACATGAACATCATATCATCATTTTATGTAATGTAATAGTTTATGAATGATGGCATGCAATATCCCAAAGAAAATGGATTTTTTTGCAAATAGAGGAGGCTGAAAAAGTTGAAAAAAACAAATCTGAAAATTGCATAAGAAAATGCAAAAAAAGGGCAAAAAGATTCAGCTTGAAGCCATGGAATCCAAAATCAAAATAGGAACAAAAAATAATGGCCAAAATCAGCACTAATGTGAGGGATTAAATCACATATTAGTGGTTATAAGTAACATCAAATGATCATGATTGCATGGGGCAGCCATACATGTCTTTTGAAGATGCCCGTTACTTTCAGCTTGATAAAAAACAGTAGGAAGGAATTTAAAAACTTGGCTTGAAAACGACCAATTCCTTATCACAATAGAAAGAAATCCATGGTTTAGCTTGTGTCAGTTTTGGTGGTGTTTGCATTAACTCGTGTTTTGTTATGTTTGAAAAATTCAATTTTGAAAGTGTTGTGAGTTAGCGGCGCGGGGGAGCCTATACAGGCGCGGAGGCGCTGCAGTTATCGGCGCAGAGCGCCTATGAGGGCATGGGAGAGCTGTTTTGCCTGGGAGCGCTGCACCGTATGAGTGCGGTTGAGCCTATAGTAGCGCGGTGTCATGGACAAATAGTCCCAGATCGACTAGGTGTAGGGCCTAAAAGCAGTATTTAAGTTCCGGGCTGCTCACCTCTCTTAAGGGCTCTTTTGGGAGGTGACGAGTGGTTTCAGAGCAGATTACTGCCTGTTAGATGTGTGGACTATCCATGGTCCAGTGGGACCCTCGATGGAGCCGATCCGTGACGAGGGTGTCACGTGATTAGGTGGAGGAAAATGTCACAGACAAATTGTCCCACATCGGCTAGGTGTAGGACCAAAAAACAGTATTTAAGTCCTGGGCTGCCCACCACCCACAATGACTCTTGGGAGATGACAGCAGGCTCACCTATACTGGTGCAAGCGTTCCACATCCAAAAGCATGATGCAGACCGAACGTGCGAATCAAATGATGAAGTATCAGATGCAGTTTGAAAATTCCGCCAAAAAAGAGCCGAAATAAATGCCACCTTAATCTTATTGTAGTCAATCCTCCTCTTCTTACACCTGAAGCAAAACCCAATAAGAAAAATAATAGAGTTTATTTTCAATATATTATTTGAACTTCACCCAACAAATTGAAAGATTTAAAAGTTAAAATGATGTAAAAAAGAGGGAAGTTTGTGTAAGAGATGTAAATACTTAAGAATTGGGAGGTATGGATGTAAATTCCCCCCAAAAGGATAAGTAAGATTTATGTGAAGTATGAAAAGGGCATGCAAATCTATCATGCGACAACTCTGAAGAAGATAACGTGGAGTTGAATCTCTGTTTGATTGGACTGGGCAAGTGGCAGCCATGGACCTTTGCTGTCTATAGATTTTATTTCACAATATTGATGATAATTTTCAATATTTTAATTCAATGGAGGAAGCCCACACCAAACACACTTTGGAACGCAAGGACAAAATTAAAAGAAAAAAGAAATGATGCAATTAATCATGGAACAGCTCACCTGATCTGGAACAACGACTGGTTAAATTTAAAAATGCCAGCTTGATTGCAGACAAATGGGAGGAGAAAGAAAGGGGGGAGTAATACAAGGAGAGGTGTTTCAGGTGAAGAAGATGAAGACAGCAGAGCACAGAGCAGTGCTGAAAGATAGAGGCATGGAAAATATGCAGAGAAGCTTCCTGACATGGACCAGAAACTTACATGAATGTAAGTGTTGAATGCTGGCTTGTCCGTGAATCAAACCTAAAGGAATAGAGTGGGGGGGGGGGAGGGGGGTGGTGGGGGAGAGATAGAGAGAGATCAGTAATGAGCAGCCTGTAATACCTGTCAATGGTGTTGTTGTTTTCCATATTTTATTTGGCTAATTGGACTATCTCTTGTTCATTAAATGAATTCTCTATTTATAGAGAAGAATGTGAAATTTGTGGTATTATTATTTTTTTTCTATTGCTCGGTCACTCTCTGGCTCGATTGGCCGAGCTTTTTTGGCTTTGACTTGACAAGGCCGGTAAGGTCGGCTAGGCTTAGTCAGCTGAACTTAATTGAATTTGAGTCGATATGATTGATTCGATGGCTGAATTTGTCTAGACGTTGGCTCTTGATAAGAAATAAGAGAGTTTCTGGACATCCCGGGTATGATTGGAGTCTGGAGATGCTGAGGAGTTGGGTCTTCCTATGAGTCGACTTTTTCATGCCGGTTGGCTTGGAAGTCTGTTTATCTCGCTTCTGATCGAATGATTTAGATTGACTTGGATTTGAACCATTTGGTCATCATTCATGACTCGATCGGCTTTGACCTTATTAGTCTTTGGGTTGAAAGTCTGCAATTTGTCGGATAAGCGAGCCTCATGACCTTCTATCAATGGTGTCTCCTTCGTCGTACACTTCTCCTCTATACCGTCAAAACTCCTCAGTATCAACACTGACATATTTTGGATGTACGATAAGATTACAAGCCAACAAATGCAGGGGACTTAAACAATGTGTCATTTTCGGATAATGATAAGATAATCTTTTAATGGTGATCTTCTTGGAGGCTTTAGCTCTCTTCTGAAATCCGCTTTTGAGCAAAGATGCAATTGCTTGTATTTTGATGTTCACTTCTAAGTCACTATTGATAGGAGCACCTCTGATTACTTAATTGGAAGATTTACACACATACCACTCAATTCCTACGTATTTACATCTGTCACCAAAACTTCAAATTTTGAAAATATGCATGAAAAGATACATTTCACCTTGTAAAAGTTAAAAAGATGATTTTTATTTTAATGTGATATTAAGGTTTTGGTTGGTATAAATGTAAAAGATTAAAGTTTACACTTGATATTTATACATATTGATGACATTCTTGCATTTGCAAACAATATATAAAAGGTATGTTAATTACAGTATAAATGAAGCTTGATTAACAAAATATGTTTCTACTGTTGCTTCCTTGTTGCCATCCTTAATTGCAAATTAATAAATACACCCCTCAAATATTTGGGCCTTCCTGTCTCCCCCCAACAAAACTCTTTTCCTGGAAAAATTACATAAGGTTTTATCTCTAATTAGTTGCTTTGGACTGATCAAGATCACAATCTGGTTGGAAAAATTACATAACTTTCTCCAAAATATTTCAGGACATCTCTTGGGCTTATCTGCAATTGACAACATTAAAATGTGGGTTGAGATTTCAACTGTATTTGTGCTTAATTCTGCAGGCAAAATGAATTGCTTCATTGGGTCATGGATGAAAGCTTGCAATGGACCTATTCTGAATTATGCTGTTGGTAAAAATTGAATTTTTGGTGTTAGATATGTAAATACATGGAAGTAAGTGGTATGTAAGAGAAATCATATGTTTAAAACTATGGAGAGTAAGGCTGAGGACCACAACTGTAACAACATCAATAATGTAATGTAATTCCCACAGTTATAATAAAACAAAAAGTCCAGTTTTTTGTCTGGTTCGCCTGCTTCCATATCAGAGAATGATAAGAACAGCTTAGGGAACCAGCAGCGAGAAACCATATGCTTGAATACAGCCAAACGGAGAGAGAGAGAGAGAGAGAGAGAGAGAAGAAAAGACAAGCAAATAGATGCCAACTATGTGCAAGTTGTCCAACAATGACAGCAAATATTGATAAACGAGAGAAATATTCCACAAAGGTCAAGTCTTGGAGGATTTACAGAACCCCTCACCCTTTCTACTCCTCAAAGAACACAACTTTTTCATTTTTTTTAACAAACCAACACAATAATAAAACATATAATTAACCATTAAGAGAAACCAATCAAAGAAAAAACAGAAAAAAATTCAACCTTTAATCATAAATCACTCCCAACATTTACTTTCCTCTTTGGTTTTTCACAAAGTTTTTGAATGAACTTATGCAGATTCAGTGTTGCTCTTAGTCTTCGATCTGTAGAGGAGCTTCTTCTTCTTCGTCGTGGCATTGTCGATGCTTAGAACAATCTTTCCTGGCTCACCCACCTTGAAGCTGCTCTTTACGTAGGGTTCATCGGCGACAGAGAACTTCCGTGCCTTCTGCACCAGCACTGTGTAACCTTCCTCTGATGTTGGAACGAACTCCGCACTGTAACTCACATCCCATCCTAATACTCGGAGCTCCCATATGACAAGGGATGGCTGTCAAAAATTCAACAAAGAATTTTAAAAGAAAGTTAAGAGAGTTGCAGGGGGAAGAAGAGAGGAGAGGATGATTCACCTCAGTAGAAGGCAACTCAATAACGTGTTTGCTTGAGGGCTTAATGATGACCTCAGTAGCAGCATCAGAAGAAGTGAAATCTGGATCATTTTCTTTGCTAAGACCTCCATATTGAACTGGAACGTATTCTGGGGCTATGTACCTAAACAATTTCATGCAACAAAAATGCTTGAGAAACTCTGCCAGGAAAATAAATTGAAAGGGAATGAGAGAACTAAGTGCACCCAATTCCTATGTATTTAAACATCCAACACTTAAAACTTTGCCTTTTTTATATTTCTATAACCCAAATCTCTCATATCACATCAGAAAGGCCATTACTTCAAAAAAAAAAAAAAAAAAATGAAATCCGCCTTTCATGCATAGGTTATGGAGGTATATGTGTAACAAATGAAGTTTAGGTCTTAGATCTGTAAATACAAAGAAACTGAGTGGTATATATGTAAATCAGGCCAAACATTAGCAATCTAACAGAATTGAAGAATCTGAATTTTGAAATGAGCGATTTTGAAACACAGCTTTTGTCCCACATAGCTAAATTCTTCTCTCTTTACATATGTAAAACACATAAATATCTTCCTTCAAAAAAGAAAATCAGATCTTTATAATTGGAGCTTATTCAAGACGGATTGCAGGTACTGATAGAAGCCTAAAAGAGCTCAATTTGGCTGCGAAGAAGAGAAGGGAGTTGTACCTGAATATGGTTTCTGCAGATTTGGAAGGACCAGCGAAAACAAACTTGCTCTTACTCCTCTGTGTAAAGAACGGACTAATCACTCGGTTATATGCAAGGTACCACCATGGAACATTTATAAACACCTACAAAGCAAATTAAAGTAACAAATTTCCTTAATTTAGCATAAATAAACTATAATCAATGCAGAATATGATAAAATGCAGTATTGACCAAGAAAATACTCCAATTTTGGAGAAATTATGAGGTGAGAAGAGGACTTAATAAATTCACCCAACTTTACTGTAAAAAAAGCCATGAAAGGAGAGAATTTGCACAAACCTGCTTGGCCACAAACTCAGGATAGTTATCCTGGAGCAGAGCTAAAGCCTTCTTGGTGGCCTGCCGGAGCTCCTTCTTTCCTGGTCCTGGGACGTTCTTAAGATCAGTGATCTGCACCATGGTGCAAACTCCTTTGGGACTGAAGTCCAGTTGCTGCCTAATCCCTTTCTCAAGGAACTGAATTCTCCACCTCAAAAACTTCTCCCTCTTCTCTTCGTCCCCAAAGGCCTTCGCATAGAGCTCCGGGTCCTGAAACTCTCCATAAACATTATAGCAAACAGGATGACCTTCCTTATCCTGTCCATGGTAGAACACCACCTTCTCCAGCTCCGGAACCGCAAGGTCCTCCTCCAGCAGACTCTCGATCCCAAACTGCTTCCTCCAAATCACAGCGTTCTTGATCATGGCGAGAGCATCCTTCACCTTGAAATCCCTAGCCCTGAGAAACTTCAGCAGAACAGTATCACTCTTTTCGTCCCCAACAAGAGGAACCCCCCAGATGAACTCCTCCGCTGGAGTAACCGCCGGCGGGGCTTCCACAGAAGCCGCAGCTTCAGGCTCTTTAATGGGTTCTTTATCAGTCCCCGTTTCTGTCGCCGGAGCCACCGCTTCAGCGACAGGTGCAGGTGGGGTTACAGGTACAACGGTCTCCTCGATAGCCTCCACAGTCTTCGCTCCATCATCGTCAACCACCACTGTCTTAATCTCCACCGATTCTACTACTTTCGGCGCATCTGAAGGTGCGACGGCCGGCTCTTCAGAAGTGGGGGCGGCGGTCTCTTCCGCCTTGCGCTCCGCCGGCGCGGTAACCTCAGCTTTCTCCTGAGCAGCAGACGTCTGTTCTGCGGCTGCGGGTTCCTCCACCTTGGCCTCTGAGGCAGAGGGCTCCTCGGATTTAGGGGGAGGAGGCGGCGGCGGTGGTGGGGGATTAAACTCGTTATTAGAAAGAGCTGCTTGAACAAGCTGCTTGAGCTCATCAAGGGCTTTCTTTTCGGGCTCCGGGAGATCGCCGACGAGATTGCTCTCCTCCTTGAATGAAACAGACTGCTGAATCAGAGCCTCTGCATCCGCCGCCGCAGCAGGGGCCGGCGCTGCAGCCTCCGAAGGTTCCTTCTCCACGGCCACCGCCGCCGGAGCCTCCTCCGTGGGCTTCTTCGTCTCCTCCTCCGTCACCTTAGCAGCCACCACCGGCGGATCCTTTTCCCCTGTTTTCGCCTCTGAAACCACCACCCCTTCCGCCGGCGAAGAATCCGAAGCCTTCTTCTCTGTTTCCTCCGCCATGACTGAAAATCTCAAAAGAGGAAGGGATAGAGAGGGAGGGAGCGAGATGGGGAAGACTAGAGAGAGAAGGGATTAGGTTAGAGAGGAGAGGGAGATTTTTATATAGAAGAAAGGTGCGCGGAAGAGGTGGGTACAGTGTAATGAGAGAAAGAGGATAAACAAAGAAGACCAGTCTGTCAGAAGGAGAAGGCCAGCGGTGTTCGCCATTAATGGGCCCCACCGTGCTCAATTCAATTATTTTTCTTAAATTAATAATCGAATAATATTCATTATTACGGCGTGTTATTAAAAAAATTAAAATTAAAATAATCACTATTAGTTTTTTTTTTAAAATGACATTTAATAATTTTTCATAAAAACTATTTCAATTTAAATTTAAAAAAAATTACAAATTATCTTATAATTTTTCTAGATTTTAATATTTAAAAAAACTTTTTAATTTTTATTTCAAATAAAGGGTTTGGGGTAACTTATTTGGTGCAATGACGTTTTGAAAATGCATTTAGACTGTTTAGATAAACTGCGTTTAACAGCTTATGCGTTTTCAAAACGCTAAAAACATTGTTTTCATCTTGCACCTATATAGGTGCGACGACAGTTTTCTGGCAGTGGCCTGACTTTTCCAAAAGAAAAAAAAAATACAAATTTGTAATAGCCACCACATCTAGCTTATCAACAGATTATTTTTAATCAGTTTATCAGTAGATTATTCAATAAACTACAGCTGCCCCAAAGAGAACCTTAGGCATTTGAGGAGGCCGTAAAGCTCCATCCGATCAAATAAAACACCATCCAATGTAAAAATTTTCATTCGGTGAAACAAAAACTAGCGAACGACTCGTGAAATTCTCTCGCAAAAACGATAAATTTTCGTCTTTTCAGATCGCAGCTCGTGCCAATCAGAACACCTGAGTAAAGGGATTATAATAAAATTCACCACAAGCATTGGAAAATAGTCATTAACGTAACTGGGGCAGGCCTGGCGCCGGCATTTGGCAAATATCAACCCCCTTTTAATTTAATTTAATTTTTAATTAAATAAATAATATTTAAATAGCCGAAGCTGAATTAATTAAATGATCAAAGTACAGCATTGATTAGCAGATAAGGTTATAATAACTAATATCATTAAGAAAAAAATTAACAAGTCAAAATAATTATTTAATTAAAAAATGTATTTTTAAGCTTATCATCTATGTTGAATGGACCATTTCAATACATATGTGGGTACATAGAGGATAAATCCAAGGAGAATAATGAAGGCATTTGTTTGAAATGCTAATTATAGTTTATGACTTAATTATTAATTATTATGGTTAAATTTGCTCTAATTTCAGTGTTTTAGGGTTAATTAGATATGATGGATTGATTAATGGTGGTTGTTAATTTGAGTGAATCAAAACTAATTGTGGATGGAAGGGGAAACCAAGTTGAGATATATTTTAATGAAGTTTGGAATTTGCATTGAATAACTTTAAATGAATTGGTTGGTAGATTTGTTGAAACAATTCAAATGAGTGAATATTGATGTAGCAAAGATTTAGAATAATAGTGTTATTTAATTAAAATTTGAAGAGATTACCGATAATTTGATTTTATCCCCCCTCCTATTTACAGAGGGAGTGAAATATGTGAAATTATATGTTTGCGCTTCTTTTAAATGGGGGCATTGCGTGATATTTTATGTATTTTATATGTATGACTATCCTGTGACTCGGTCGACTGAAATCAGTGAGTCTTGATTAGGCGATAACTGCTCGTCTGGCTATGTTGAATCGAGGTTGCTAGTTGACCTTTGATGGTTTATGGGTCGGCAGGACTTGGCTCGATGGCTTGGCGCGACTATTTTAGTGTGACTATCTTCTATTGGTACTTAGACGAGGAGCTCCTGTCAGCAGAATGAGACTAGACTATCGAGTAGATGGTGAATTACTGTAATATGATAGATAACTCATTCCTGGACGAGAGGTTCCTTTGAGTTGTTTGTGAATGATGTTATCGCCAATTATTGACCACTAATCTTAGGGGCGTTGAAGAGACTTCAGGCAATGTCGAATTCTTCAGTTGAGTCGAGTTGTGGCGATAGGTAGATCGATGCCCCAGCTTGACTCGGCCAACTCTGATCATTGCCACTTCTGACAGTTGCCACCATCTCCTGTGACCAGCTTCGGTCACCATCTCCGACTGACTCCGACCGTCGACTATCGTACTTCATCAACCACCATCGATCACCACTTCCTCCTTGCAGTGAAGTCCTTCATGGAGTCATAACGTGCATTGTGAAATCATGGCTTATGTTATGGTACAGTGAATCACCCAATAGAGTAATATGTCATCCAATACACCATGTAGCAAAGCACCTTGCTTATGGTGCAACAACACACCACGATGATGATGTAATAATGCACCCCACATATAGTACAATAACACATTTCAATGGCGATCTAATAGCGAACCAACATACAGTGCAACATCATATCCTGATGACGGCGTAACGACACACCTCAAATGTGGTGCAATGACACGCCCCGATGTTGATGTAACAATACAACTTATATATGGTGCAACGATACATCCCAATGACGACGTAACAATGCAACCCACATACTGTGCAATGACGCAACTCAAAGACAGTGCAACAATGCACCTCAAATATGATGTAACAAACACCACAATGATAGTGTAACAATGCACCCTAAATATGATACAACAACACACACTAAATATAGTCCAATGACACATCCCAATGGTGTTGTTACAACATATCCCATATAAGGTGCAACACCTCCCGAAGACAGTGTAACAATGCATATAAAATAAGGTGCAATGATGCCTCACAAATATGGTGTAATAATACACCTTAAATATGGTGACTTTTTTTATCACCTAAAGCTCTCTCCTGGTAGCTCACCACTACATTCTAAGTGACCAATTACGACCTACATGACCAATTATTGCCTACATGGTTCAAAGCTCGTGTAGCTCTACTGAAACCTTGTTGCATATAGACATAATTGCAGCTCAACTATATGCCCTATGTGTCGAACTATGTCCTATGTTGCTCATAGTTCGTGCAGCTCTTGACTTCAACCTCCGCAACCTGCGAGTATCATCATTACAACATACATGACTAACTATGATTTACGTGACTAACTACAACCTAAGTGGTTCACAACTCATGCAACTTTCTACTATAACCACTGTGGCAAACCGACATTTTCGAAGCAACCATTTGCTACCATGCCTTTCAATTACAACATATATGATAAGCTCGCAATACAACCATTTATAACAATCCTTCTGGACTACTACCTCCATAACAATAACAGTCACCTTTGTCCTTAGCAACATGCTATCACCGAGAACTCCATTCATTACAACCAGACTGCAACCATTATTGATGAACTATTGTTATACATTTATAATGATTAACTTGGTAACTCCATCTTCTTTAATTCATGATAAGAGTGGACATGTGTTCTTACCTCACATAGTGGATTGTTTCAACTGAGCCATGCCTAGTGATTTGTTTCCCTTTTCAAGGTTTTTCACATAAAATTTAAGGTATCTCCTCCTACTTCTCTTTAATTACGTAACTGTGTGTTGGGTTTTCATGCAATGCTAAGATGATAATTCATTGCTCTAGCACCACAAACTTTTTGTCGTATATCAACTATAAATGACAAGCCTCTAATCAACCAAAATAATACAATGAAAAGACAAACAATATAACTAATGGAGAGTAATGTCTGATAATGAAACAATTTGTGTGATAAGGAGAGAAAAAGTCTATATAACTCCAATTAATGGTGTGTTCATACCTAGGTAACAATTTGATATTATATCAAAGTGCCTCAAGCCTACTTATAACCAAATATAAAGTAAGGTGGAGTAGAAAAAATATCAATGAGGCTCTTATTATCAATAAAGATCTTCTTATCATTATAACATAATTTAATAATCATATTACTGAAAACAAATGGGTCCTATATTGAAGATTTGTACCTTTTTAATGTCAAAGTTATTGACTATGATGGATAAATTGATGTAAAATTTTTTCAATGCTAACTTCTTGGGAGTGAAATCATAACTAAATTAAATAGTAAGGGTCCTTCATTTATTATCTTAATTTTGCCAACAATTTTGAGGTTGCACTATTGTTACTCTAGTCATAATATGATCAATGTTAACATGAATACATTAATCCTGGATGAAGCTATCAAGGTAAGCTTTCACGGTCAATCTCGTAGTGCCCTCTTTAAGTTGTTTGCAAGTTAGGTACTTTAATAAAAAAATCAATATTAATCTTGATTTTTATGATTTGATGTCAATATATATGAACTGATTAATAGTCTCTTTAACTTAAATGACCATCGACATAATAATATAAGGTGTATAAAAATGCATACACATTTTATTTAGGCTTATGTTATTATTAAGATCGTTGTAGAGGGTGACCTTGAACTATCTTTTCCTTGTGCTTTCAATTTTTGGATGGATAATAGCCTCATCTTGAGCACTCATTTACTTGCTCAAAAGCTCTTTAAATTGCTTCTTATGATTATTAATGGTCTTACCAATCACAAAATCTATCTAAATATTATATAAAGTCCAAGTTATAAGCCACAAACTTTCAAACTTGTTATAATAATTGAAAATCAAAACTAGAGATTTATTATAATATCATTTAAATGACTTACTTTTTCTTGAATCTTAAAGAGGTGAAAGGATTTTTTTTTAATAATATTTTAATTTGCTATGACCAGCTAGATAAAAAACATAGCAATTTGAGCAAAGGTATGGCTACTCCTGCCCAAGATAAAGTAGAGCTTGACATAGTCCTAAACCTCAAGGGAGCTAAAAAGAGCAAAAGACATAATAGAACATTATACTTACAAGGTTTAGATGACCTCACGGGCATCCATGACATCATATCGAAAGAAGGCATGAGAAGATAACAATAATTAGATAATAATATTTTTAAAATTACGACTAGAAGTAGCTAACTCTCATCCCACTTTACTTCCAATACGAGTATCAACAAGCCAACTATAATATGCAATTAATCAAAGAGGAAGTTTACTTGAAAGAAATTACAAAGAATGCTAGTGAATTAGTTAGAATTGAAAAATTAAATCGAATAAATTGATCTCAATAATAATTTGATTTGGTTCAATCCTGTGTGAACATTGATCATTTTGATTTTCTAAGCAGCGGATCAAAAATCAATTAGTTGAATAAATTTATCAAACAAATCATCTAAACAAACTAAATGCACACTCCTAATATGCATGTTATAATGGATCTAACTAAAGAACCCCATAAAAGAGCTAAAGAATCTTTTTTTAAAACTCCTTCATCCTATGAACTCAATTGCACATGTATGATTATGTTTCTCAGGGATGAATGTGGTTGAACTTTGAAAACCTTTATCGTAGAAATGATACTTTTGAGTGATGAGAGCTGAAGCAAGCGGCTTCTTGGTTGTCAGCACATTGTTTATTAGTCAATGGTACAATTATTTTAGCACAAAATACCAAACTATTGCATGCTAGAAAATTCAACTTATTATCATAACTTATTCCAAACAATGATGAAATGTGTATATATTTGTCTACTTTAGTAATTCACTATACTAAAAAATCTACATCATTAGCTAAAGAAAAGACATAGCTTTTAATATTTTTGAGAAATTCTAAGTACTTCTACCATAAACTGAGACACTACATCAAATAGTACAAATTGACCAACCTTAATTATATGATATTTTTAAAACATCTTAATGCATTTCATAACATCAAAATGTTTAATTGGCTTATTTTGAACTCATCAACTTACTATGATAACATTTTCATTTATAAGCATCATAAACCTCCAAAAAAGCATTTTTTTAAGCCCATTAAAAATTGAATTTAGTGGTCCTTAGTATCAAAAACATACATATATATGATATATATATGATAATAAAACTCATATAGTCTTAAAATCAATTGAAATATGAAATTAGAATTTTATCAACATTTGATACTTGATAACATAATCCTTTTTTCTTAATGACATATATGTAAGCCTCATTTCCCAAACTAACACACTTCAAGTTTGAATGATCTTAATGGTTGCTTAAAGATAAGCACAAGTGATTTAAGCGTGTTCAAACATCTTAAGCCATGAGATCATCACTCAACCATAACCATTGCATTGAAAATGTATATATTTATCTAAACCCTATCTTATTAAATTAATTATCTTTAAACAAATATCCAATTAAAATAAGCCTAAACATCATCTTGACTAATTACTTGATTGATTAACATATCATAACCTTAACCAAATAATTAAATAACATTAACACAAAAATTATTGTGATTAATTTACTAATAAACATGTTAATGTAGGTGAGCATGCAATTGAATAGAGTAACAAATTAAATTAAGTTAAAAAGGCAATTCAATAGACCACTTTATGCAATGCAAACATCAGCAGCATGCATCAATTAAAGTCAATTCTCTTGTTTGCACGATAGGGGAACCCAACTTGCATTCCTACATGAGTTAAAAATCAAATTTTTATTTCATAAACAAATAAATGTTGTAGATCAAATTTAAGCCAAAATATCAAGACTCAAATAATTAAAAAAAAAAATTTTTGAGTCAATATTGCAACATGGTGCACTAATATTAGTGATTAAGGTCTCGTTTGGGGCAGTTTATTTGTTGCGGTGCGTTTTGAGAACAGACACGATCGTTTGGGTAAACTGCGTTTTGTCAGCTTATTCAAAAAGCTGCATTTTCAAACAATTGAAATTAGTGTTTTCACATCGTTCCTGACTAAATGAGGTGGCAGTTTTCTAGCTGCGGTCTTGCTTTTTGAAATAAAAATTTGTATTGATCACATCAACTTTTTGAACGATAAATTATTTTTCAACAACTTATCAACTGCAGTTGTGCCAAATAGACCCTAAGGGCCTAAATGAGATAGATTTCTACCTATTTTGCGTGGGGTAAAAGTTCTCTTGCTACTTCTGAGAAATATACACAGCGGAAAGTTTTTTTTTTTTCAACTTCAGCCCTTAAAGTGTGATGGCTTTTTGAAAACTTATCTATCTTTTGAATATATATATAAAATTAAAATTCCAACTGCGGCATTCTAAAAAGTTACTTTTTAAAACATAGAATATAAGAAATAAGGTAGAGAAAATCTCCTAATTCTTGTATTTATATATCTAACATCTAAAATTTAGGGTTTGTTTATGTTTAATCTTATTTTTTATTTATTTTTTTATTATTATTGATACGCCACCAATAAATTTTAATCACATGACATAAATTTCGAGGCATGACACGGATCTCAAGATGATATTTTGAGCAAGAAATATTCAAATTTTGATAAAAAAGTAATACAAAACTTTGATTTTAACAAACTTATAGTCAAACTGATCGACTCGATGAGACGAACATAATGATATCAAAGTTAGTCCAATCTGAGTCAAATCAAGTCCAGGTCAAATGATTAAATCATTCTTGAAAGATTTCTGGATGCATTTAAAAGGTCTAACGAATGTCGAATTTGACGAGTTCATAGTTGAATCGAATGTCTCGACAAGACGAACCCAATGAGCCCAAGATTGCTCAATTCTGACAACGTTAAGACACTCAAATATCCATTAAACACCATTTGATCGAGGGAAACTGTCTAGACCATCCGATTAAAATGATTTATGTTGTTGCATTAATTGCACTCATAACAATATAAATAGAGCCCCACGTCTCACATGAGAGATAAGTCAAGCCTTGGAAGAAAACTTGAAGGTTTGAGAAGAAGCTAAAGTCTAGCACTACCGCCGACTGTCATGGACCGTCATCAACCACCATCAATCGTCGTCGACAACAGCCGATTATCGTTGACCACCGCTAACCTCCTTCAACCACCGTCTACCATTGTTGATCTTCGTCGACCACCGTCAACCTCCACCGACCTGCGCCGACATCTGTCAACCATCACCTACCTCCGCCAACCTCTGTCAACCACCGCTGACCGCCGAAGATTGACGCCGACCTCTATCGACCTTCGTCAACTGTCATCAATCACCACCAACCAGATGTCGTCAATCGACGCTGTAATTTAAAAAAATATAATTACTCTTTCCCGTTTGTGAGACAAGGGATTGCTGTAATCATCAATCAATAATGAATTTTCGCAACTCGGCTAAACCCCGTGGTTTTTTTCCTATCTAGGTATTTTACATAAAAACTTCTGAAGTCTTCATAGTTTATTTCTTTTTCATTTGTGTACGTGTTAAACTCTCGTACAACACTAAGACGACAATCCGTTACTTTATCGCTACGAATTTTCTAACATACAACAAATATTATTAAAAAAAACATTTGCATGTAATTTTTATATATTTTTACTTTCTATTTTCAAAAACAAATTAATGGAAATATTCAAAATAATTAAGTGTTTAAGGCATCTTTTAAATAATTATTATCTTAATATCAAAAACGTGTTTTTTGCTTCAAATAAGAATATAAACAAAATAAAATATAAATACCAGAAAATTCATAAAAAAAAAAATGAAATGAATGAGGGAAAATTTACCACTTTATCCCAAACTTAACATCATGATAATTCAAGGGATATTGAATCCCTCCATACTCAATTAAGGTTGTGAATTTAGCCCGAAGATATTTACTCGATCAAAAATTAGTTTGAATTTTGGTTCATATCAAGATCGAGTCGAAATAAACAAGTCAAGCTATTAGCCTATATGCTAAGTAAAATTGAATATAATGAGTCACATGTCAATTTCGAGCCGATTTCGAGGTGGAACAAATCCAAATAACTTAATTAGAGACAATTTGTTTCAATTTGAGCCGGATCAAGCCAATTCTGAGCTGAAACAAAACCAAATAATTCAATTTGAGCCAACTCGTTCAGATTCAAGCTTGATTGAGTTCAATTCAATTTTGGACCAACTCAGCTCAAAATCAAATTGTTAACAACCCTAAAAGCAAAGAGAAGTAGATAAGAACTTCTTAAAATTAAAATGCACTTCAAATTTATACTCTTTAACTAAAATATAGCATGATTTCAAGCGTTTGTGACAGAATTAAGGGAAAAAAAATACAACCACAAGGACTCATAAGCTTATATATACAACACATTGACTTGAAAAACAATGAAGCCTTTGTTAACACACAAACTCCAGCAGGAAATTAACTGAAAGAAGAACCTGAAATGAGGCCCAAAAGCTGCTGAAAAGTCCCCTTTTTCAACTCCCACAAGCCATGCATCCTTCCTTGTTTTCAAATGAGCAAGCCATCTGGGCAAGACTGGCTTCTACATCTCGGTTTTCGGCTGCATTTTTCTCCTGCTTTGTTTCACCATGCAGGAATTTAGAAAAGAGAAATTTGCACATATACCACATAATGTCTGATATTTGCATTAATAAAGCTTTGGTGTCATGAATGGTGGAGATATAATACCTCGAGGGTTGAGGTATCAACGGTGAACTTTATTGCATCAGCAGCAGCACGTGAGCGCAAATAATACATTCCAGTTTTAAGGCCCTTGAAGATTGATATTATTACAAAAAAAAGGTAAAATTTAGGGTTCCAAATGTAAACAGGTGAGTAATTTGTCAATAAAAACTATACCTTGGACCAAGCATGGAAGTGCAGAGATGTTAGTTTCCCAAAATTAGGTTGCTCTATATGAATGTTCAAACTTTGGCTTTGATCTATGTAACATCCTCGATCAACAGCCATGTCCACTATGGTTCTTTGCTTAATCTCCCATACAGTTCTAACATGGAAAATGTGGCAAGATTAAGGGTTATATGTAAAAAAAAAAAAGAGGAAATCTTATATACATGCCACACAATTGTTATGGATTTACATATCTAACTCCTAAAGTTTAACATTTGAAATTATAACACCTTGGTGTAAGAAACCTATGCACTAAAAGATGTGTTTCACTTTTAAAAAGGTAATGATGATATTTTTTATGTGAATATGCATGTAAATATATACAATTTGTGTGGTATGTATGTAAATGCATAGTTGCATACATCCTTACTTATAAATTGCTTTAAGATGATCCGAAATTTCCGAAATCTTGAGAATGGAACCATTCTCATATAGTATTTTGTTTTTGAGAGTTGCGGACCAAAGATTCATCTCCGTCAGATCATGCAAGAGATGTTTGTTCACCACAACGAATTCGCCGCTGCAAAGTAAGTAATTATTCATAATTTTGCTTAAAATTTTGTTTTTGAAGCTTCAATGAAAGAAACAAACTCAACAACAGACCTCAAAACTCTGCGACTGTAGATGTTTGATGTGTATGGCTCAAAACACTCATTATTTCCTAGAATTTGGCTTGTTGAAGCAGTGGGCATGGGTGCAACAAGTAGAGAATTTCTTACTCCATTTTTGGATATCAATTGCCTCAAAGCAGGCCAATCCCATCGGTCGGATGGGGTCACGTTCCACATGTCGGGCTGTAGAATTCCCTGCACAAACATTGTAATATAAGAAATGTCAAAATACTCCCCTAACTATTGGCAAGAGGATCATTTTAGTCTCAAAGTGTATGAAAGTACCAATTTAATTCCCAGAGTCTTCTAATATAATCTAAATAGCCCCACTGAGGATTATTTCAGCCCCAAATTAAAAAATTTGACAACAAATTTGATGCTTTTTATAAACTTTGGGACTAAAAGAACCCTAGAATAGTCATGGGACTATTTTGGCACTTTTCTCAGTGCAATAGTGAGCCAAAAAGTAAATAAGAAATGATTACGTAACAGGATCATATAATTCTAGCAATAACGGACATTTGAATGCTTGTATGATGGTATAGGATCCAAACCAGAAAAATTTCAATTATATGGCAGCAAGTTTGGCATTAAGGTATATTTCTAAAGTGAGGATAATGCAATCTCAACGGGAGCTAAGCCTACTATCTCTTCTTACATCTAGAAAGGACAATGTTTATTAAAAATCTATTCAATCCAAATCCTAATTTTAATCTCAATGGGCTGCTTATTTAGTTAATCTTGCGGTTTATTAATAGGCAGAGCTTAAACCATCCTCAAACAACCATAATTTTAAACGAACTAAGTTTGAACACTGCACCTTGAGTAACCAGGATGGAATTTTACAATTATGAATATTGTTTAGAATGCAATTGCATAAACTGAAATTTAAAAATGTGAACATTTACTACAAATGAAGAAATATGAAAACTGAACCACATATAGATAAAAATTTCTTTATAATTAGACTTTTGCAGCACATCACAAACCTTGCTTATGGGACTTCCTTCGTATGTTTCATATGGACCTTCCTTTGCAGCTAGCTCTGCGGAAGCTTTTAGAGCATGGTAATATATAGTCTCAAACATATCCTTGTTCAGCTGTTGAGCCTGCAGGCAAAGTAAGCATTTTATTAATTATTAATAGGAAGCATACCGGAAAAACAAGCGTGATAAATCTTTTTAAAGAAATTTACATACAGACCACAAAATTTGTATGTATTTATATATATATAACACCCAAAGTTTTATTTTTTACACATCTTGGTGTCAAAAACCTTATGCAGATTTCACTTTCAAAAAGAAAGTGAAATCATGGTATGAGTGTAAGTCTGAATGTTTAGGCGTTAGATATGTAAATATGTAACAATTGTGTCGTATGAATGTAAATGCCCAATGTTTTTAATATTATCAATGACCTCTGGTGAATCAAAAGGCATGCCAAGCAGTATGAACGTATCAGCTAAACCCTGAACCCCAATTCCAATAGGCCTGTGCCTAAGATTTGAATTCCTTGCTGTCTCAACTGGATAATAATTCACATCTATAATCTTGTTGAGGTTTGCTGTAACTATAGCAGAAACCTGAACAGAAATATTTAGCATGTTCACAGCATCATCAACATAAAAAAATGTAAAACATCAAAATAGTCCTCTAACAATTTAAATGGACGCAGAGTTTATAAAAGTGCTTAATTAGTCTCCAAACTCTTTTAATAGAGGCTTCGGAGCCTAAATTGGCATTTTTATAAACCCAAGGATTAAGATGACACTTTTCTCTTCGGAGCCTACAAAAAGTTAGGAAACCATTTTGACACTTTTCTCTCAACATAAATACATGTGAAGTTGGTAATTCTCACTTCAGCCAACTTGTTAAAATCAAAATATCTGTTTTTTGAACCAATGCTCCCAACAAGCTTCGATGGATGGGACTCCAATGAAACACCCTGCAATTAATATTGAAAAAAATTCTTAAAAATTTTCTGAGAGTTCAAATTATGGAAGATTATGAAAAATTTCTCACAACCATACCATCTCTCTAACGAAACGAGGTAAAGCTATGGATGCGAGGTTACACACAGCAGTTTCTGTTGGACTGCTAAACTCAATAATCTCAGTACATAGGTTTGATGATTTGATGGTCCCTAAATTCTGTTGATTGCTCTTTCTATTACAGGTATCCTGAATATGTAAAACGGTTAGATGCATTGCATAAAAATTTGAGAGCCATTTGAGAACACTTTTTTATTTTTTATTTTTTCATTTTTATTTTTTTTATGAGTTGATTTGAATTTAAAACAGTCAAAACACACATGAGTTATCTTGGTTATTTTTAAAAAATAAATTGATTTATTTTTAAAAATAGAAAATAAAAACATATAAAACCAACACTAAAAAAATTATTTTTAAAAACAACAGGGAAAAAAAAAGAAACAAAAACTAAAAAGAAAATTGAAGCCAAACAGGGCCATAAACATAAACGAGCATCTATTTTAATTCTTACCTTAAAGAGCATAAATGGTGTTCCAGTTTCTATCTGTGACTTTAGAATCTCAAACCACAGGTTCTGGGCAAGAACAACCTTCTTAGATTTTCCCTGGTATTCATAAGAAGTAATGGATGAATTATCAGCATTAATCAAATGATAATTATTTTGTGCCCACAAAAAATTAATGGATAATTGTTGATTTAAAACTTGGGAATTCTTAGATTTTCCCTGGTATTCATAAGAAGTAATGGATGAATTATCAGCATTAATCAAATGATAATTATTTTGTGCCCACAAAAAATTAATGGATAATTGTTGATTTAAAACTTGGGAATATTAACGTCCATAACACTCAAATCTTATGTATTTACATATCTAACACCTATACTTCAATTTTTACATCAATGCCACATTACGATGTATTTCACTTTTTAAAAGTTAATATAGTGGTATTTTTAATGTGGTATGAAACATTTAGTTGGTTTAAATGTAAAAAATGAAAATTTCAACCAAAACTAAGCAATAATTACCTCTTTCTCATATTTTAGATACAGTCTCACAAACTCATCTCCCCAACAATCAGCCAAACCAGGAGCCTCGTTTGGGCAGAATAATGACCATTCCTCATTACTCTGGACTCTTTCCATGAAGAGATCGGGAATCCATAGGGCATAAAAAAGATCTCTGGCTCTATGTTCCTCCTACAGTAGCATTTTAGTATTTCAGATCACTATAATAAGAAAATACTGCCAAAAATGGATTTAAAAAAATTCCAGTTTTAAAATTAGTAACCGACAGAAAGATCATGGTTAGAAAAAGTGCTTACAGGATTCACGTATTCTCTAAATTAATACATTAATTAAAGGGAAAAATTTTGAAATCCCAACCATCCAATTCACTTTCGATGGCTTGGATAATGTTTTTAAAAAATAATGACATAAAATAAGGAAAGAACTGTCAAAATAATCTTTTGAATCTTCGTCGGGATTATTCGAGTCCCAGAATATATAAAAATGTTAAATTGATCACAAACTTCTTCAATGTGCTGAAATAATCCTAAAAGACGACTATTTTAGCCTTTATTAAAAATAGTACGGGACAAAATTGATATTTTTACAAAAAGACTTGGAGATTATTTTGACACCTTTCTCAAAAAATAAATTAATAAAATCAATCCCGACCATCCAAAGCGCATTAATTGTTTGGAATTAGAGAAATTTGCAAGCTAATTACAGTAATAATTAGATAGAAACCAAATCCATGATTAGCATATGTATGCTTAATAAACCTATAGACAAAGTGTTAAACCCATACCATGATCACCATTAACCTATCTAAATCCCACAACAAGCACTGAACATCATTTTCTTTTAAAACATACTTTGTCAAAATGTACTCAAAATAGATGGGGATTTGAGAAGTCATATATTGACAAATACAAAATGAAATAAAAAAAATTAAAGACTAACTGTAAACTAAAACAGGTTAATAATATTTTTTAGAAGTATAATCTAGAAATAGTACTGATTTCCCTTATATTAAAAAATGCAAAAATCTTTGATTCATTAGACATTTTTTTGCATTTTTGCGGACACCAAAGAAAGAGGGAACTAAAACCTACCTTCCCATGGTTTTTCCTGAGATCAAGAAACTCAAAAACATCAGCATGCCAAGGCTCCAAATAGACAGCAAAGGCACCTAAAGATACAAAAAATATCGGTCACTGCTGATACCAAGCAAAATTTAACTAGATGAAAGTTTTGCAAAACAATAAAGGAGCATTTGCATACATACCACCCAATTTCTATGCATTTACGTATTAAAAGCCTAAGCTTTGCTTATTACATTTATAACACCCAAAATTTTCAGATCATAACAAAAATACAATTATTGAAACTTCTAAAAAGTGAAATACAACTTTTCATGGATAGATAAGGCAGAATGAAAGTAAAAAAATTGAAGTTTAGTTGTTAGATATGTAAATACATAAGAATTGAGTGGTATTTATGTAAATCTTCCAACAAAAAAAGAGGAATAGAGAAGTGGGCAAGGAGGGAGAGTGAGAGAGAGCACCTTTCCTCTTTCCACCCCCTTGATCAACATATCGAGCGGTGTCATTAAAAACACGCAACATGGGAACAATGCCATTCGACGTTCCATTCGTTCCACGAATATAACTTCCGGTGGCACGAATGTTATGAACAGAGACACCAATTCCTCCAGCAGACTTGCTTATAACTGCACACTCCTTCAGTGTATCATATATCCCATCAATGCTATCATCTTTCATGCAAACCAAGAAGCAGCTGCTTAACTGTAAATATATGATTTAATAAAGTAAATACTCTAAATTTTTTATTAAACTAAATGGATAAAGTATTTAAGGTAGGAGTGTGACTGAGCCAAGTTGACTCGAGCTCAGCATGATAAGTTGCTCATAAGCTGAGCTTACTGAGCTAACAAGCCCAACTCAATTCAGCACAAACTCAACTCATTAGCTTGTAGCCGGCTTATTTAAAAAATAATTAATAAAAAATATACTCAAAATATAATAAAATTCAAAATTTTAACTTTAAATTATTTTAAAAAATAATTTACATTTTACATCAAATGATTTCTTATTATTTATCTTTTATTGGTTCATTTTATTTGTCATTTTAGCACACAATTCTTATTTATTAATATATCTCACACCTCAACTTTCACATTTACACACATAACATTCAAATCTTTAATAAAACATAAAAAATAGCACTTTTACCGTTTTCTAAAAGTGAAATCGACCTTTTCATGTGTATGTGTAAAGCACCAAAGAGTTATATTTGTAAATATACAGGTTTAAGTGTGAGATATTTAAATGCACAATAATTGCATGCTATGCATGTAAATTTTTATTTAATATAACGCCAGCTTGAATTAATATTGTTCCCACTTTCATAGCAAAAAAGCTGGCTCAAACTCATAGAATTAAGCTTGAGCTCGAACTTGATTAATTAATCTAGCTCAAGTCCAAGATGAGTGAGGCTCGAGCAAGACTCGACTTGTTTACACTCCTAATTTATGGTACCTGAGGCTTGGGAGTGCCTGCATTGAACAGTGTAGGAGAAGCGTGAGTAAACCATCGCTGAGACATCAAACGGTATGTTCTGATTGCAGACACAATATCATCTTTGTGAATCCCAACAGAAACTCTCATCAACATGTGTTGAGGCCTTTCGATGACCTTCCCAGAAACTTTCAAGAGGTAGGATCGTTCGAGGGTTTTGAAACCAAAATAATCGTAGTCAAAATCCCTGTCATATATAATTTCACTGTCCAAACAAGCTGCATTCTGAAATTAGAAAAAAAATGCAAGTTATCAGTGAATGTTGACATGCCACATACCACTTTATAATGAAAAAAAAAAACCTCAGGAATCAACCAAAAATACAGCGTCCTACTAAAAATCGGATCTTGTATCACATTTGCATAACAACTAAAAAACTGATCGAACTTTGGACTATTTGGTTGCCAGCTTCAATATTTTTTAAAGAATTTGCAGATTCCATCTAAATAAATTTTGGTTTTAACGGGATTTAATAAGGGTTGGATTGGCTTCAGCCTTCAAGAAAATTAGATAATTACGATATAGCAAACATTGTAAATTAAGATTTAGCAAATTCTGAAGACATTCAGAAGTAAAAATTCAAGGAAAAATATGCCAAAAAGAAAAAAAAACAAAAAATAAATCGAAAATTAATAAAACCCTAATAAACAAAAATTTAAGAGATTTTTCTTCAACAAGACTTTCTAAATCTCTTTAAATCTCCCATATCTTCTATCTTAAAACCAAACAATTCATGGTGATGGTGGGAGGTGATGTGATTAGAGTTAATTTGGTGTTGTGTTTGAGTGGAAGTGGTTATCAAGGTAGCTAAGGATCTACATATAGGAAGAGCACAAGAGCGAAACTAGGGTTTAAATTTTCTTCAGAGAGTGGGGATTGGCAAGAGTTTTATGGTGCAAATTATATGTGAGGCAAAGTGAGGGTATGCCGGAGATTATTAGATGGGAATAATGAAGAAAAACCCAGAGTTTTAGTTTAGGGTTTAGGGCTTTTTTGGTGGACAGATGCTAAGAGTTTTTGTTTGGTTTTCTTGGAGTTGGGATGTAGAGGACACATGAGAAGTTATGGGGTGTAGGAATTAGATTTAGTAAAGGAGAAAGTTATATATGATCCAGAGACTGCAAAAATTTAAATTTTGCAGTAAGAATCCATTATCAAAGGAATTTAACCAAAGTCAGCCACTAAGCCGTCCAAAAAAAGAGAGAAAATCATTATTTTATTTTCAATCGCCATAATCAATGAAATATAATGTCAGTACATATAATGAAAAAAAGGAATTTAAATTCCATGTTCATAAAAGTAGCAAATCATTCAAAATAAATATCAAATGCTCAACCAAGGCAAGCACGGATTGAAGCAACATGCATTGAATTGTAGAGAGGACAATTCATTTTTGCCCTAGGAAAGAGGGGGGCAAACAAAACATGTATTCATCAAACTTGCATTTAAAAATCGTAACCAATTATTTAGAAATCTTATGCAAAGTGATCGGATCTTATTTGTGATCTATAATAGGTCTATGGACAGATTCAAGCAAATTTAAGAATTGGTCAGCTATATAGTTCAGCATATGATTTACAAAAAAGTTATTTGAACAGGGCTTTAACTTAAATAAATTCACTAAATCTTTTTTTTTTTTAAAGATATATCTTCTAATAAAAATGAAATATTGTAAAAATGAAGCAGATGAATAAATCATGAAGATGGAACAAAAAGAAAAACAGCAAACATCAATTCATAATCGCATGACAGATTTACTGCAAGGAAATACTGACATAAATCAATATAATAAATTCTTATCAACGCAAATTTTACAGTGAGGTCAGTGCAAGAGAATCCCTACAATTATAGACTTTCATACAGATATCCAAATATAAATTCTAAAAGGAAATCCATCTGCTATATGAAACAGTAGAAATGTAAGCAAAAAAAGAAAAAAAATTCGATGTTTTTTTTTGGGTACCTTCATCACTATCTCATAAACATCATCGGAAATCAACGGTGCCTTCTGCCCTGTTTTCTCATTAATATGATTATACAATTCTTTGATGCTGAAATCATAAAACTCAAATGAATCAGAAGATAACAAAACAGGTTACTGAAATAGGAAAACAAGGAACAGATTAAATATAAAAAGTAAGATAAAAAAAAAATCCATTACGTCTCTGAGAACAACTTCTTAGTATTCTTGTGCAGATTAGAAACAGCAATCCTTGCCGCCAGCTGATAGAAAAAGAAACAGAAAATTAGAATCCAAATACAGAACCCGCAGAAAAAAAAAATGAACCTCAACCATATCTTCGATCTCTTACCGACGCGTAATCCGGGTGATTGGCCGTCATAGCAGCAGCTGTCTCCGCGGCGAGCTCATCTAGTTGACTGGTAGTAACACCCTTGTAGACCCCAAGGCAAACCTTCTGCGCAACAAGCACGGGATCGCAGTGATCGGTGTTCAAACCATAGCTCAGCTTCTTCAAACGCGCCGTTATCTTGTCGAAGTGGACCGCCTCCCGTCTCCCGTCCCTCTTCACAACGTACATCTCGCTTTCCGATGAGGATTTCGGTGGGGCAATTCGTCGAATGGGTTGTGGGTTAGAAATTGGATTGAAGGGAAGGGTTAGCTTTAATGGCTACCGATCGCTTTCCTTCTCATGGAAGCCTTTGGTTTTCAAAAAAGTGGCGCGAAATCCGAGCCGCGGTCGCAGAGCCTTCAAACTTTCGAAGTTTGGCGCGCGCTCCGTCCAATGACGCTTTCATTATGTATATATATATCGATCCACATCTTATATGCATGATGTGTACCACGATGTGGAACCGGTAGTTGACTGTCCAGACGTACGATATTCGGACGAGATATTTTCTCGTCTTGTTGTGATTTTTTAAATAAATATGGTTTCTAGAATTTTTTTTTTATGTGTTGACATAAACATAGAAATTATTATTTTTATTTATTGGGTTATATTTTTAAATGCATTGAAAGAAAATAAGAATAGGCGGTGACACACATGGTCGCAATGATGCTCGCTACAATATTTGGTAGTGGTGGATCGTAGTATTGAGATTAGAGTCGTCAAAATGGTTCATTGTTCGCTAACAATTTATGTTCAGCTCGTTAAGAAGTTTGCGTTCGACTAGTTTGTTAAGTAAATGAGTTAAACACGAATAATTTTTTTTTTTTTGTGCTCGATATATAAACGAGCCGAACACGAGCTAAATTTTGTTCATTAGTGCTCGGCTCAATTTGGCTTGAAATTATATATATATATATATATATATATATATATATATAGTAATGTCTGGAGGCTATTATAGAAGCCATGGCGATCCCTCGCGCGCATAAGAATTTGAATATCACGCTCTGCATTCGTGTGTGTGTGTGTGTGTGTGTGTGTGTGGTGGGGGGGATGATTGTTATTGTTAAATAAGTTAACGAAGCGTAGAGATGAAAATCCCTCAATTACAGTTTTTCTTTCTCAACAACACCAAACACTGACAAATACTTAAGAAGAACTGAGATACATTGGCCCACTTTCCTCTTGTATTAAAGAAGATTCAGTTTTGTTTCCCTCCTTAATCAGTCATCATCCCATCCTCCAAGGGTTGGTCAGCCCCCCTTGTCTTATCTGCTTTACTTAGAAATTCTAAGTTAGAATCAATAATTAGGTATATTTTGCTCGAAACTTATAAATTTGTTGCTTAGGACCTAGTTTAGCACTTTTAGCTTCATTTATTTTATTTAAGACTTGTTTTCTGGGTTTTTTCTCCACTTGGAGTGTGTACGCAAATATACATATCGTTATCAAGTAATAATGAATTTTCTATTTAAGCCCCAAATATCGATTCTACGGGAAAAGTGTAAGTTAGCAATAATAAATTTTAATAGGAAATTTATAGAAAATCAAACGAAATCACTGTCACTAATTTTGAATGTTGAGATTTTAACCAAACTAAATTATTTAACTATTAGCAAAAACAAAAATGCAACTTTTAAATATTAAATATTAATCTGAGGATCAAGAGAAAACAATTTTTACGAGTCCTTATGGTACTTTTGCTTTTAGAAGGATGCCCTGTGGTTTATGTAATGTCCCTACTACATTTCAAACATGTATAATGACTATTTTTTGTGATTTAATTAAAAAAAGGATTGAAGTATTTATGGATGATTTTTCAGTATTTGGAGCTTCATTTGACTCATGTTTAGAACATTTATCTAAAATTATTAAGCGCTGTGAAGAAACAAATTTAGTCTTTAATTGGGAAAAATATTAATTTATGTTAGCAGGAGGAATTGTATTAGGTCATCAAATATCAGAAAATGGTATGAAAGTAGATCTTGCTAAAATTTAAGTGATCGTTAATTTATATTATCCAACGAATGTAAGGGAAATTAGGAGTTTTTTAGGACATTTTGGATTCTACATGCGATATATTAAAGAATTTTCAAAAATTGCTAAGCTTTTATGTCATTTACTGGAGAAATATGCACTTTTCAATTTTGATGAGGAATGCTTAAAAGCTTTTAATTTATTAAAAGAAAAATTAATCACTGCATCAATTATAATTTCACCAGACTGGGGAAAACCTTTTGAATTGATGTGTGATGCTGATGATTATGTTATATGAGCTATTTTAGGACAAAGATATGATAAAATTTTCAAAGTAATTTACTATGCTAGTAAACTCTTCATGAAACTCAAATCAATTATACAATTGAAAAAGAGTTATTAACAATAATATATATTTTTGATAAATTTAGATCATATTTAATTGGAACTCATTGTATAGTGCATACTGATCATTATGTTATTAAGTACTTAATGAAAAAGAAAGACGTTAAACCTAGACTTATAAGATTGATTCTTCTTTTGCAAATTATTTCATTTTGAAATAGTAGATCAAAAAAGGACTGAAAATAAAATTGCTGATCATTTGTTCAGGCTTGAATTAAAAAAACCACTTTGTTTCGAAAAAGAAATTAATGAACATTTTTCAGATGAAAAATTTTTCACTATTAATGAGTGGCATGTTATGTGGCATGCCAACATTGTGAACTTTATTGTTAGCGATATTATACCATATGTAATGACATACCAATAAAAGAGAAAATTTATTTCTGAAACTAAGACTTATTTTTGGGATGACCCATTTTTATATAAACAAGGAAATGATCTAATTATTCAAAGATTTTTACTATTAGAAGAAACTTGTCAAATTATCTAAAAATGTCATAATTCTGATTTTTGGGGACACTTTGGTATTGATAAAACATGATACAAAATTTTACAATCTAGATTATATTGGCCTACAATTTTTAGAGATGCTAGTGCTTATATTAAAACCTGTAATAGATGTAAACGAGTAGGCAATATTTCAAGAAGAAATGAGATGCCCCTCAATTATATGCTAGAAGTTGAAATATTTGATGTTTGGGGATTAAATTTCATGGGACCATTTATACCATCTTTTGGAAATTTATATATTCTGTTAGCAGTGGACTGTGTATCCAAATGGATAGAAGTAGTTGCTTTACATCGATATGATGTTCAAAGTGTTGCAAAATTTTTTAAAACAAACATTTTTTGTAGATATGGGATGCCGAGAGTTATCATTACTGATGGGGGGAGGTCATTTCATAAAATTCATAATGGAGAAGTTATTAAAGAATTATCATATAAATCATAAGATTGCTACTGCTTATCATTCTCAGAAAAGTTGTTTGGTTGAATTATCCAATCAGAAAATTAAAAGAATTATGGAAAAACCGATGAATCCAACAAAAATGGATTGGTCAGTCAAACTTGCTATGCTTTGTGGGCTTATAAGACCGCATACATAACTCTTATAGGAATGTCCTCATTTGGGCTAATATTTGGGAATATTTGTCACTTACCAGTTGAACTTGAGCATAAAACATATTGGGCGATTAAAGAGTTCAATTATAATTTGAAATATGTTGGTGAGAAAAGATTATCGCAATTAAATGAGCTTGAAAAGATAAGGAATGAATCTTATGAGTGTCAAGATTTATAATGAAAAGATGAAGATGTGTCATGATCGAAGGATTCTTACTAAAAATTTTCAGCCATGACAACAAATTTTGCTATATAATGCAAGGTTAAGATTATTTCAAGGCTTTTTTGTGATAAAATTTTATCCTTATGGAACTGTGGATATTAAAGATCTTAAGTCCGAGAAAATATTTAAAGTTAATAGGCATAGACTGAAACCTTATTTTATAGGGGATCGGCATAAACTTAATGATGGAATGATTTTGGGTCAACCAAAATAAGCACTGGTTACGTCAAGCTAACGACATAAAACCAAGCACTTTGTGGGAGACAACACATAGTTATCAGAATGTTTTTATTTTGATTGTTATTTTGTATGTGATTAAGAAAATTGGTGTAGAATTTTTGAAACTATTATGTGTTAGTAAGGATTTTAAGACTTTATTTAGTGACCAAGACATGTTAGAATGAGAATTTAAAAGTTAAGTTAACTGGTGCAAAAATGTGCAGTAGTGCTTAAGCGTCATATTTGGCGCTTAAGTGCGACAGTTTAAACACAAGTGTGAAATTAATATTCTAGAAGGTTTAACCCCCAATTAGTTAGTAAAAATGTGCCAAGACAGTTTCTAAACGTTTCTAAGAGTTATTGGAAGGATTTAGGCCTATAAATAAAAGGGTTTTGTGAAGGAATTTCACCTCAGATCATTTCTAGCCCTAAAAATCTAAGAGAAAGTGAGATTTAGAGAAAATGTCTTCATAGGAGATTGATTTGAAGAAGAAGGAAGAAACCATGAGGAAGAGGTTCATTAGTCAAAGTGCACAAAAGATGTATAACGGTTTCTTGGCCGTTAATATTGAAGGAAAATCAGATAAGATCAACAAAATTGAGAATACTATGACTTTATTGGAGACCAAGGTACTCGAGTTGCAAGCACATCTAGAGCACATTGGATTGCAATTAAAGATGCAATTTAACCACATAAGTTATATAGAGGAAGCGGATAAGACGATGTTCATAAAGCAGAAGTGGATTAAAGAAGATAGTATCAGAGCTCGTCACCACTCTCCATTTTATCAACTCTATATTCCTGGAGAGACCAACGAAAGACAGGAATTTGTTCCTTTGATTGAGGAATGGAATTAAGTTCAGTGTTAGAATTTATGTGTTAGAAGTTGTTGTTTTCAAGGGGTTTAGTGTTTAAGTCTTGTTTCTAGTATTTATGACTTCTCATATGTGTTTAATTGTGAAATGATTGTTATGTATTTGTATTTAGGAAAATTTTCTCATCCAAGACTATTTGGAGTGAGAATTAAGTGTTTCAAGATATTTGTACTTGTTTGTGATTTAATATAAGTTTGTTTATGTCAAAATTTGTGTTATTTTTAGCCTTGAATTGAAATAGTTATTATGGAGAATTTTGAGAGAGAGGAGAGTTATAAGAAGTTGAAAATAGTCATTTAAGTGCTATGAGACCATTTATGGGTGGTTTACTTAGGTGAATAGTGTATTTTACTTTAATTTGAAAATTTTGAAAATCGTGCACTGGCACCTAAGCGTCACATCTCGCGCTTAAGCGCGCGCCAACCCGAGAGGCAGGTGACTAAGAGCCACTTACCCGCGCTTAAGCGCCAGTTCACGAAAACGGTTAAAAGTGAAATTTTGGCCTGAAAATCACCATTTTTACGCCTCCCGTCACCTTCATCCTCTCAACATCACGATTTTAGAAGGCTATGACACATCTAAAGTGAAGATTTCTTGGTGGAATCAAGTGAAATTTGCTATATCTAAGTTCTTTGAGTTAAGAGCTTTACTTCTATGCAAAAATTTTGGATTTTCACTATGTATTTTGAGCACATTTGGAGAAATTCAAAAATTCACTATTCATGGTGAAAAAAGAGAAAAATCTACGGAAATTGCATGGGAAGTGTAGATTATACTTTGAAAGTTTAGTTTAGTTATTTAGACTTGATTTTTGAAGTTATTTTTTGAATTTATAAAATTTGTAGAATGACACCAAGAATGAAAAGGAGCAAAGGAAAGAGCCCTTTTGATTTGAGTAAATTTGTTAGTTCGAAGGCTCAAGATCGGTACAACGATGCGTTGCAATCACGAAAACTGATTCAAAAGCGGTGTTTTAAGAGTCCAGGTGAAGACGTAGAGGATTTGATCATTCGCCGACAGTGGGAACGATTTTGTTGTTTCTCTGTTGTGGTGGTTATTTCTGTTGTTAGATAGTTCTATGCAAACCTCCCTGAGGCTGAAGACAATAGAGTCATGGTTCGAGGAAAGTTGATACCTTTTTCACAGGAGGTAATCAACTTGTTTTATCATCTGCCATCTGATACGTTATGTTTTTATGCAAATTATAGTCCGACTGAAGCAGAGTTAAACGAGATTATTTCTTACTTCACTGTTGGAAGAGGACTTTGTAAGATCACTAGTGAGAGGAAAGTCAACTTCCCAACTTCAAAGTTATGTGCACATTCAAATGTCTAGCACTATTTTATTTCTGCTCGTCTGCTACCAAAAAATCATCTCAGTGAAGTGACCCGAGGAGCAACGTTAAATTATTGTATACAGGAAGCAAGCTCATCAACATAGGAGTTTTGATTTGTCAGACTATCATCAGTTCTGTCGTTGTCGTTACTACTGCAGGTTTGGGATTTACTTCCTTGATCTTTTCTTTTTGTGAGCAAGCTGGAGTTAAATATGATAGCTGGGAGGAAGTGTTGTTACATCTAAAGCCCATCACCAAGGTGAATGTGAAGACTTATTCTCAGCATTCTATTTTTGGTTGGAGAAGAGGATTTTCTAGGAGTTATGGAATGGAGATGTCTGATGTTTCTACATCTACACCATCTACATCACGTGCTTCTACATCTAGAGGTGAGTCTACTGAAACCCAAGATCAATTATTACAGAGGATGATAGATAATATTAACTATACAGCTGATAGGGTACAAAATTTAGAGCGTTTTGCAGATCATACTGATAGGTATAATAAGAGAAAAAGTGCTAACGAAGAGAAATTTCACTCATCTTTGGAGAGCCACATTAGGGGCAACCAATGAGTGTAATTTCCTTCATATCCTATATACCGTAATTATGAGCCAACAGAAGTTTGGGATAACAGTGATTCAGAGGATAAGGAGTAGAATTGAGAGATTTATTTTTATGATTGTAATATGATATGAACTATGTGGTCTGGGCTTGCTACATTTGCATCTGTGTGTTGATTTGAACTATGTAATTTGGTTTGGACATTTATGTTTAAGTGAGAATTGTGATGTGATGTGTTTTCATGTTTTGAACTTGAGACATGTATGTTTGTGTACTTGTTTAAATATTGTGATGTGTGAGACTTTTATTCTTAATTATATTGTAATGTTTATGTTAGTTAGTAGTTTGTTTTAAAATTCTAGGGTAGTAACTGTTGTGAGTTTTGTGATTTAGTTAGTTTAGAATTTAACTTAATTTTATGTCTTTTGTAAAGTTGAAAATCTTGCTAGCGTAAATCTTAAATTTGAAACTTAGAAAACTGCTACCCTGTATTTTTCTTTTATCATGTTTGTGAGTTTGTTTTTATGTTGAGATTGTGAATTCAGGTTAGTGTATTAATTTGTTTTTATGTTTATACTCACTGTTTAGAAGTCTATTGAATCTCTAAATGTTGAATTGAAATGAAAATATTAGAAAATTTGATCAAAATTAATTTTACTCATGTTTTTAGTTTTATACTTGCATCATTAGGGTATAAAAATTCTTGTAAGCATGTTATTTTTATTTTCATTCCTGCTTATATATATTTGATGCTAAACTATTTAATCTGTTAAAAATTTAAGTTTGGGGGAGATGAAGAATATTTTCAAAACTTTAATTTTATTTGTTCTCAAATGAACTACAAGTGAATTTGATTTGAAAATAAAAATTGATCATGTATATGAAGTTATATTAGGGAAGTAAAATTTGATTTTAGAAATGAGTAAGAGAATTTAGTTGAAATTTTGAGTAACGAAGAAAAACTTTAAGTTAAAAGTTTTTAGTGTAGAAAATAATTAATATAAGTAATAATCTTTAGTAAGAAACATTATATTTTTGAAAATTTTAGAAATTTAGACTTTTATTTTTAATACTTAAATTTCTTTTATTAAAAATAATTTTCAAAGCTATTATTATATTTATAAGTAAAAGTTTTGTATGAAGACTTTGCTTTAGGAAAGGAAAAGTAGAATTCAAAATTATTAAAGGTCTATCCAGATATAGTAATCCTTGCCTAAAAAGAAAAGAAAATAAAATAAAAGGAGAAAAAAGAAGAAGAGAAAAACAAAAAAAAGAAAAGAAAAAGAAAAAGAAAAAAATATAAGGGAAGAGAAGCTTGAAAATTAGTGCC
>NEWO01000119.1:1268803-1291291 GCA_003013225.1 Phalaenopsis aphrodite | reverse complement strand
TATTTTAGTTTTATATTGAGAGTGTTGTAAAAGAGAAGAAATTCAACGGAACTTTAAGAGTTTTGTGGAGGACTTGAGATAAGTTTTTATCTTTTGTTTTAGACTGCTTTTTGTTTTAATTGAGACTTGTTAGTTTGAGAATGATTTCTACTTTTAAACTAAAGTGTGGTTTTGTTTTCTCCATGAATTCTAAGTAGTTTTCTTTATCTTTTTTTTTTAAATGATAAGTAATTAAGTGTTTGATGAAAGTTGTGGAGAGTATTGATCTTTAATTTTAGAAGAAGTTGTGATGATTTAAATCTATGCACTTCATTTACTTCTTGATTTGGCCAATCCAGATGTTAAAATTTGTTGTGAAAACATGTAAGAACCGGGCTGGTATTGTCTCAGTCAACAATTGGAAAGAGTCACATGAGGTTGTATGAATGAGAATGTAGTTCATATGATTAAGTGTAAATAAATAGGGAAATATTCATTGAAAAGTGTAGAGTTAGAGGACTTTAAAGTGACAGGTTAAAGACCCCAACTTGGTTTGTTGTTTTAGGTTCTGATACGAGATGTTAGCCCCCAGGTGGAGGGAATTGAGGGAACTCTAGAGTCAGAGCTAGTATCTTCCCTGCCTAGCCAGTCTTCAGAACTATTCAAACTTTAAATTAGCGAATGTTATTTATAACATTTCTAGTAAGAGTACAGAATATTATTGCTCATATTTGGCACAACACAATATGCATACTTCCACAACATAATTCTCATACTTATTACTGATTCATGATAAGAAGAAAAATATTTTCATATTTAGTGCTTTTCTTCTACAAAAACTCGAGTTATCTTTTTAAGTTTGTTTTGTTTTTGTCAAAATATTAAAATTACTAAAAATATTTAAACTTTCTTTATTGTGAATACGTCCTTAGTTTAAATATTTGTCTTTTTATTAAATAAAAAGTTTTCCAAAAAGTGCATATTGCATATCTTCCATGTGGGTTTGATATTTAGGTCTTAATCAAAAAGTCTTATATTACTTGATAATGATATGTTTACTTACGTAGTATCTCAATATATATAAATTAAAAGTTAAATTCATATTTTTCTTCAAGATCAAGTTTTTTATTTATTGCAAAATAAGAAAATATAAGTGAAAAGTATAATCAGAATTATTATTATATTGTTGCATATAAGTTGTTTCGGGATCAGCATGTCACTACATTTCAGCTTTTTTCTTCTTTAGATCATTCTTCTTATCTGAAAGAAAGACTTATTAAAAAAAATGGAATTATACGAAGATAGACAAGTTGACAACTCCTTCAAAAATAAAAATAAAAATAAAAAATAAACAAAAACAAACTCATTAGTTTAGAAAGCATCATTCCATAAGCCCTATTTTTTTTAAACAATCTCCTTGTTATTTATTTAGTGAATAAGTCTTTTAAAGAAGTAACCATTTGTTAAAGTTTAAGTCAATATAATGAAGCTTAGATTTTTGGATTGAAAAATACTCAACTCAAGCTTGTTTCTTACTCATCTTCCTTACCTTTGTCAGAACATCGCCTCTGGCGGGCCTCACCTTACGCCAAATCTTAGGAGGTATTTTCGTGACCTTTGCAGGGGTAACCGACAAGACATGCTAGTGGGATGATTTGTGTCTTACCCCTTATGAATTTGTCGCTATAGGGTAGGGAAGTGCCACCATGGATTTTTCCAACTTAAGTTTTGAGAATGAGTTTTTGGAGGTTTTTGCGGGGGAGAAAAAGCTTTGTTTGTTCATCCCAAAGGAGAGACTCAAGTCAAGAGATAGAAACTTGAAATGCCCGTCATGGATGAGAAGCTTAAATGATAGATATAGATCTTACTTGTTCGTCCCAAGGTGAGGCTTAGAAGATGTTATTTTTCCTCGTCGTAGAGGAGAGGCTTGAAGAGAAAATATTTTTGTTTTGTTTGGAGTGCTTTCCAAAAAGATAGGCTTAAGAAGGGAAAAATATATATTAATATTATTTTCTCTTCATTTTCTTCTTATTTATTTATTTTTCTTTCATCTTATCCTCCCCTGCCTCTATACGGATCTTTTCCTTCTTGGAATGACATGAGTTATTTTTTGGGTTTTTTCTCCCGTTTTATGTCCTACCAGTTTTTGCTTTTTACTTTTGACTTGTCACATCCACCATTTTGTCACCTTATGTCACTATCTTCTTCTTCTTCTTATTTCTGATTTCTTGCTTTTTGTCTTGGTTGTTCTCAACATGGTATGCCTCATTTTGTTGGTGGCATATCTCATGTTTACCGTACTTTTTAGAATGTTGAATTCAAATTTATTCCCTGGACCGTGCTAAAAAAATAGAGTCGGATTCCGGGGCTGAAGAAGGAGAGGGAGAGAAAGAGAAATAAGGTTGCCCTGTCAGGGACCAAATTTGGGTGGTCCTCTAGCTCGGCGGACTCTTTAATTCCACACGTGTAGGTAACAAGTGAGGGACAAGAGGAGCAAGCTCCTTAGGGGGAAAAAGAGAGGCTAAAGAGACCCCTTTTTAAATCCAAAGGGTCTTCTATTTATTGATAGTAGAGAAGGGGAGATGAAATTACATATGTGCCCTTGTTTAAAGGTAAGCCACGAGGGGCACTCCAGTTTTTTACCTGATGGACTCGTTGGCGTTGGGTGGCCAACTCAAGGCGGCTCGTCGTCTACCTTTACTATGGCTGGTGCTTTCAGCGGTCATTGCTTTGAACCGCCAAGTGGCCAGTTGGATTAACTCCAGGTGGTTGGTTGGTTCAATCTCCAGATGGTAGGTCGAGTGATTGATCGATTGGTTCAAGGTGATCGACAAGATGGTCAACCAACAGAGGGTGACCGCCTGCGTGGCCGGTCAGTTCAATGTGGTTCGGGCGAGTGGTCGTCCGACAAAGGGTGATTGACCGAGTGGCTGGTCTGTTTAGGGAGGCCGGCCGGGTGGCCGACGGAGTGGTCGGCCAGCTCAAGTTGACTGGCCGGGTGGATGTAGCCAGCCGAGTGATCAGTCGACAGTCTGGGCGGTCACAATTTCGGCGAAGGTCTCTTCAGTAGTAGTTGCTCTGTTAACTCATAGAGGAGGCTTATTTTTTTAAGCTATGTACTGATCATCTGATCAAACGAAAGAAAAAAAAAAAAAGGAACAAAGTGACATTTTTATCTCCTTCCAGCCAATTCCAAAGCACAAGAACACCAGAACTACTCAAATAGCACAAAGCCACGCATCGCCTGCTGAAAGAAACAGTTATCGACCATCATCTTCCACAAGCTAGCAGAGACTGCTAAAGTTCACTAATGGACGAGGGGTCCATTGTCTATCAAAGAATGCCACACCATTGTTTCCAGCTGTACGGATTCTTATCATAACAAAAAAAAACTCCAACCTCCTGTAGCAAGTCTTTGCTGTCATGAATGCCATGTGATGCTACCTCCACTGTTATATCTATAAAAAAATTCTAATGGTATCCACAGTCCAATCACTAGAGCAAGTGGGATCTCTAGCACACCACGCTCCTACTGTTGGAAAATTAATGATTTTACTATTATTATTATTATTATAGAGAATTTAATCATAAATATTATAAATAATATGTTGGTGTGCCCAAATTTCTAACTTAAAGATAGAAAACAAAACCTTCACAGATTGTGGTGAAACTCAGAGATTGAGTGTCTTCATCTGCTAAATCTGAGAAAAATTTTATATGATTGCATATGACATACACATTTTGTTTTAAATCCTCTCTCAGTCTATTATTTATAAAAAAAAAAACCTTTCATTACACTAAAAAAACAAAATACAAGTACATAAGTGGCAGTTAATTGTAGAGATATCTTAAATTATTGTAGATAGATCCTGAGATCCAAACTCGCATGAAACTAATGACTGCACTAAACTTCCAACAAAACACAACAAAGATGGCAAATTTACATACCACAAAATTTTTATGTATCAACATACTTCATATATATTTATAACACTTTGGTGTCATGAGTTAAGCATGAAAATGTGTTTTACTTTAAGAAATAATAGTACTTTTTTTGACATGATGCTAAAAATGAGGGTCATGCATGTAAATATGAAAGTTTAGGTTTTAGATAGGTAAATACATAAAAGTTGTGTTGTATATATGCAAATGCATATATATTTTTATGGAGCAAAAAAGAGAGATTTATATTTCTCCAAAAGAGGGAGGGATTTAACATGAAGATTTCGAATATGTTAGATCCAAATTGAACTGAGCTTAAGAACAGCTCTACAAAACTACATTTATAGTTGGGATTTGAGCAACTTGGAACCTTCAGAGTTGATGTGATGCTAAAACTACAATTTTAGAATACTGATTCATCACAGAAGTAATCAAGCAATAAAACCATAATTAGGAACCTTAAACACAGTTTTAAATATATAGATAAAAAATTTATTCTCCCTAATTTATCCATTATTGAGGTTTATCTACATGAGGAGTACTCTGAAGCTTACCCCCATCACTTGATTCAGTCACTAAATCTTCAATTAAACCTGCTTTCTCTTGAGGATCTCTACAAACTCGCCGGCCACGGCGATCCTGAATTTTATCGAAAAAAAAGAGCAAAACTGATTAAATAAAGAGCATCAATTTAATATCTAGTTTGCAAAAGGAAGGCACCAAAGATAGAACAACAACAACAACAAAAACAATAACAACAAGCCTTTATCCCACTAAGTGAGGTCGGATATATAAATCCTTTTTATTCCACTACGTCCTATTGAGAGTCATATTTTCATCTAATTCTAACAGATTAAGATCATTTTTTTATACAATATGCCCAAATCTTTTTAGGTCTATCTCCGCCATTCTTAACATATGACAAATTTAACACATCTACTCTCCAAACAGGATCATCAGATGGCAGACGTTTAATGTGACCAAACCATCTAAGACAACTCTCTGTAATCTTGTCCACCACTTGATCTACACCAACCCTATCACGATATCCTCATTTGACATTTTGTCTCTAAGTGTTAAGTCACTCATTCACCTAAGCATTCTAATCTCAACAATACTTAACTTTGTTTTATGCTTCCCTTTTAAAGGTCAACATTCTGCACCATAAAGCATTGCAAGTCTCACCACCATCTTATAAAATCTTCCTTTCAATCTAAGCAGTATTTTTCTATCACACAATAGGTCTAATGCATTCCTCAAATTCAACCAACCAACTTGAAGTCTACTAATAACATCCCCATCTATATCACCATCACTTTGAACAATAGACCCGAGATATCTAAAGCGTTCAAGATAACAAAGATAATGCCATGAAAAAACATTTAGAAAGATTTACATAAATAAAGCGTTCAAGATAATGCCATAACACCAAAATTTTAACTTATATATATATGCAGGTGATATTTTCTGGCTGATATAAATGATCAAGGCGGTATAAATGTAAAAAGCAAAATTTAGGTGATAGATACCCCAAACATTGATGGAGATTATTGTCCAACATACTCCCCAAAGAGCTTACGAAATTCCATGAGTAGAAGAAAATGATCTCATGGCATCACTCCAGGACTCAGCTAAGAGTGGTGCACTCAAGAGAGGTTTTAATGGCTCTCACCCTCCACAATTTGCTATTTACATGCAAAGCACTCAAAATATTAAGATTTACATATTTAATGCCTAACATTTGCTATTTACATTAGCTAAGCGCCCAACGAAAGAAGGCAACTAGTATCCGTCGCTCGTTGGACACTCACTGGACAGAAGAAGGATGACTACGATTAAGTGCCCATCGCACATTTGCTAGAAATGTCAGCTTTCGCATGCGATCGGGATTAGACAACCCAATGAAGAAATAGGTTAGGGTAGATGCTATATTTATTTTATTTTGATGTTTTGAATGTAATATATTAGTAAAGAGTGAAATTCAAATGTTAAATATGTAAATCCCAATATTATACATGCTATGTATGTAATTCCCCCCTACGAAAAAAGAAAGTTAATTATGTGTGATATGAAATCTTAATGTTTAAATTCTCTCTTGCAACTAAGCTTTAACTCCTGCTTTTTTGAATATTCATTGTCTCCAATAATTTAAATCCTAATTTTCTTCACCAGTTAAGCAGTAGAAGGTTCAAATAATATCAAATCTACTCATTGCCTTCCCTAACAGATAATAAGGAAAAAAATAAAGAAGCATTTACAAACATTCCACACAATTCTTATATATTAACATATCATATTGACATGCATAGCACACAAATCTTTAATTTCATGTGTAAAAAATATCATTATCACATTATCACCTACTTTTTAAGAAGTGAAATTCAGACACCAAAGTGCTATAAATGTAAATATGAAATTTTATTGTTAGATATGGAAATGCATAAGAATTGTGCGGTATGTATGTAAGTTCCCCAAAATATTAAATTTAACAGAGTTACAACTTACATCTCTGTAAGGGAAATCATCAACTTCAAGCATATGTATAACATGACCCATTTTCGGTCTCTTTTGTCCATCTGGATCAACACATCTCAACGCCACTAAGAGAGCTCTCTTCAATGCTCTCGAAGAAGGTTTCTCAGCCATCTTGGGATCCAAGACAGCTTCAGACTTCCTGCTGCTAACCATCATCTTAAGCCAGTCAACCAGATTAACCTGAAAAAATCCGGCAGCTTTGAATAACATACAAATTTAACTCATAATATAAACTTCATGGTCATTTAATCCATCATATACTTACCTCTCCTTGAGGCCTGCTATAGTCGACAGGGTTTCGACCGGAAATTATCTCCATAATCAGAATGCCAAAGCTATAAACATCACTCCTTTCATTCAACATTCCCGTGCTTGCATATTCAGGAGCAACATATCTATTACATAGAATGCCAAAAACAAAATATTATACATGAATATACACACATTTATGTAAGATTATAGGCACTCCAATCTAATGTATTTACATATCTCACGCCAAAACTTTCATATTTATACACAAAGCACTCAAATCTTAAATATCACATCAAAAATAGTACCACTAGTTAAAAGTAAAATACATATTTTCATGCATAGGTTTAAAGCACCGAAGTGTTTAAATATGTAAATATGAAAGTTTAGGATGCAGAAGCAGCATTAAAATGACATGGAATGCAAACAACTAAACATTAAATCTGAATATACACAAATTTTTATAAGATTATAAATCTAATGTATTTACATAACTCACACCTAAAAATTAATATTTACACACAACACTCAAATTTTTAATATCACATGAAAAATAGCACTATTTCAATTTTTTAAAAGTGAAATACACTATTTCATGCATAGGTTTAAAGCACCTAAGTGCTATGTATGTAAATATGGAGGTTTAAGAATAAGATATGCAAATACATAAGAATTATGCACTAGATAAGTAAATTTACCAAGATAACATTGAATAAACAAAGTCATAAGAAAATATGAACTAACCCAAAAGTTCCCATCACACGAGTTGTGACATAACTCCTCTCTGATCCCAAAAGCTTAGCGAGCCCAAAATCAGAAACTTTGGGATTCCATTGCTTATCCAGTAGGATATTACTAGATTTAACATCACGATGAACTACTTTTGGTTCTAATCCTTCATGCAAATACATTAGCCTGCAATTATGTTAGCCAAGTGGTAATACTCAGTATAATGATTCTACAATAGCATGAACTATCATCCATCAAAATATTGCATGTTTTGGCTAATGGTCTCACAGTTTTGTTTATAGGTGTAACTCCCCAGGAGGTCACTCAGAAGTGCTCTTGCACGAGCACACTTAATTTTGAATTTTTTAATGAACTTCCAATTGTTATACCAAAAGATGTTTCGATGTTTAAGAGTTCACCTTCATTTTACTTAAGGTTTCACTATCTCCCCCACTTGAGCTACTAACATCCTCATCTATGCTCTTAGCACATAATCATCAACCAAACATAAGATTTTAGAGGTGTTTCCTACATATTCAAGAGGTGGCTCTCACCATGTAGCACTTTGTCCCATCTAGGGTTCAAGAGGTGGCTCCCATGGCGTAGCATCTTGTTCTATATAAGACTTAATTCTCATTTTTAAGCTGGTATAATGCTCTGGTACAATGCGTAATATCCCAAACACTCGTCCATCGAGATATCTTCCACATTGGCCTAATGACCACATGGTTTTGTCCCCTTGATGTAACTTCCTAAAAGGTCACCAATTTCAGGAGTGCTCCCACACAAAAAGATACCTCGATGCTTAAGAGTTCGGCTTAATTCTTCCTAAGAAGTTTCACTGAACATATTTCATTGTTAAATAATATTGTAATTACCCTTTAGCAGTTCCGAGTATAATCTCCATTCTAATCTCCCATGTAAGAGGACTGATGGATCCAACATCGCCATGAAGCCATTGTTCTAAGTTTCCATTATCCACATATTCATATACAAGCATCCTGTGAGCACCTTCGGCACAATAGCCTAGCAGTCTCACCAAATTCTTATGCCGAACCCTACCAATGGCTTCAACTTCTACCTTGAATTCCCTCTCAGCTTGCCCGCTGCAAACAACAAAGATGACACCTTTTCTTCATTACTCGAATCAGAAAAAGAAAACTATGATTTTTAAGTAAATTACAAATACCGATTGTTGAGCAAATTCTTCACTGCGATGTGAGTGTTATCAGTCAAAACTCCATGGTAGACGATCCCATACCCACCTTCTCCGATAACATTCTCGTCGGTGAACATATTGGTGGCCACCTCGAGCTCCCGGAGAGTGAACCAATGCCCCCATCCTAAATGCGAGACTTCAGGTGCAACAATGGCGACAAGCTGCTCGCCGGACCGGTTCTCTCCGCCGCCGCACTCCGGATAAGTGATTCTATGGTCTTTACCGATCTCAATATGGATTCTATTGATTCCAGCCGGGCAATCTTCTTCCCTTGACAGAAGAAGTGCCTGCTTCTCCACTGAAACAGGGGAGCGATTAGATTCAGAAAGAGGTTTTTGCAGGATTTGTGCTAAGGATTTTGGATCGGAGGGGACGGTGGAGACTTCAAGGATTTCTTTGGAGACCGTAGGGATTGGGAGTTTCGAGCTGGATGAAGTGCGTCGAGACGCTAACCAGAGTGAGATGAGGAAGAGGAGGAGGACGAAGGCCGCGCCGACGCAGATTCCGATGATCACCCACAGATGGAGGCCGAAGATAACAGTCCGCTTTGAGAGATCGTCGCTGAGATTAGGAGAGCTGCTAACCTTCGTCATCCTCCTAATCCCCTTTGCTTCAGAGACCGCAATGCGGAGAGGATTAACAGAAATGAAATCGATTTCGCCAGCAAGATGGGATTTTGCAGGGTTTCAATTGATGTACTCGCCCCAAAAATGGATTTTGAAGATGAAATCAGTGGAGCGAATCCCCTCTCTCCTCCCAGAGAGGAAAGGGGGGAAGGGGATGACAGCTGGCTTGATGGCACTCTGTGATTAATCAAATACAGTTCTCACAGCTTTTTTCGCTCAGAGAAGCTGCGGCTTGCTTAGTTCATCTGACAGTGACACGTATCAGTTAATGGCGGACTTAATTATGATTTAGTGCATGTTACTGGAGACTAATTAAGATTTGAAGCGTTTGTTTATATGGAAGTGGAGAAGGTTATCGAAATTAATGACCTGACCCCAATTGGATCAATCTAAACCCGACTCCAATACTAAATGGGCCAAAAAACTCAATATAAAACTGACTCGACGTATACACGATTAACCTGAACTCGACCTGTTCAACCTACTAGCTTAGTTTTTCATTAAAAATTATATTTCTAATATTAAACAAGTAATGATAGACGATTCAAAAAACAAAATCTTCTGTTTATATATGATAAGCAATAATATAAGAGTTAAGAGTACAATCAATTTTTCCGTATTTATTCAGGTTTTTCAGGTTCAACCTAACCTAATGCTGACCTAAAATTTTTACATGTCAATTTTTTAGACCCGAACCTTACTCGAAAAATACTTGGGTTAACCTTAATCCGAATTTTTTGAGTCCAGTTTGAGTCGTGTGGGCGTGTAAGATCAAGTTGAGCTGTTTAAACAGGATTAAGAGACTGTTTGGGGGCAGCTGCACTTTATTTAAAAAAAAGTTGTGAAGCTGTTGAAAAATAATTTGATCTTCAAAAAACTGCGATAACAATTACAATTTTAAATTTTTAGACCGCAATTCGAAAACTGCCACCACCCATAGCCAGGACCGGTGGGAAACAACAGATTTCAGCAGCAGCTTTTTGAAAAAACTGTTAAAACGCAGTTTACCCAGACAGACAAAACTGTGGTGTGGCATCGCACAGCCAAAACACTGCCGCCCCAAACGGACCCTAAAGCATTTAATATACTTCAAGTTAATTGCTTATATTTGTTGTGGGTGATGCAAAGCCTTTTTTCTAATCAAGGTTTTGCTGGTTTAACCATAGTTTAGTTTTGGACCACTTGAAAAATAAAGCTGATTAAATCAATAAACAGACCCCGAATAGCATCAACTGATATGTTCAAGGAGGTTATAGCTTTCTGAAAAGTTGATTATAAAGCTATAATAGAGAAAATAATTTCTTGAAAAATGATGAAGAATATTATAAATATATAATTATTTTTTAAATTAAAAATATTTTTTTTTGCAGTAATCTTATGGCTTAAATCATATAAAAAATATTAAACTTTATTATTTAAATAGAAAATTATAAACTCTAGAAATATAACATGATTTTGCCCTTAATACATGCATAAGGAAAATTCATATATGTAAAAAATTAAAATTTAAATATTTGATATATATAAATACATAATAATTGAGTAACATATGCCAATCATGCGACAATAATATTCATTTTATCACGAGTTTTGATATTTATGTCGAAAATGGTTGAAAGAAAAGACTAGATTTGTAAATAATAATATTTTGAGCGCAAAATTATCCCATATAAACAAATCACCATTTTGTTTATTTGATTTTATAAAAATTAAATTTAAATATTTCTAAAAAAAATGAAAAATAGCTTATAAAAAATATGTTGAAAAACAAAAATAAAGGGCTTAAAATAAAGAAGAGACGGTTGAATTCTGATTTTCCAGTGAATCTCATCTAAGGAATAGAGCGTAAAATATGAAAGAGAGGGGGACAAAAAAAGAAGTGCATGGTAATAATTTGAATTGTTGATTAATCATTTTCTAAAGAAATGATTTTTCTATTTATAAGAAATGTAGATACAATATATGAAGGTATATATTTGCCCCTGATTTAATGGAGGTGTTATAATATATTTTAGGTATTTTACATATATGAGATTTTGGTTCAGCCACCCTATGACTCGGTCGGCTAAATTTAGTTGGTCCTGGTTCGGCCATACCTGCTCGTTCGTTCGTCTTCGTTGAAACAAGTTTGTCAATTAACCTTTGATGGTGTTCAGGTCGGCGAGGCATGACTCAATCGACTTAGTTTTGTTGGTCGCCTACATTAGTTTGATTGTCGACTATTGATCATTGGATAAGAAACTCCCGTCATCATAGCAATGATAAACTATCGAATAGAGCGTGAATCATCGTAATCTCACAGGTAACTTACTTCTCGACGATGTGAATATGTGATCCTTTGAGAATGATTTGTGTGGTTATGTGATGGTTAGTTCTCAGCATCTAATGAAAAATTTCAAGGGCGTCCATAGAATAGTTGTGGATGTTGTATTCTTCCCTTGAATCGAGTTACGATGAGAGATAGGTTGATGCCTCCCCGCTTGGTTCGTTAGACTCTAGTATTTGGTTTAGATCGCTTTCAACCCCAACTTATGGAGGTAGCGCCTTGTCAAACAGGTCCTTCCATATTCTTTAGTTGATGGACCTTTGATCTTCCATCTATGGGCCCTTAGTTGTCTGTCTGTGAGTCATAGGTCTTCCGTAGATGGGCTATACTCCTATATTTTTTGTTCATTGGATTTTCTCAAGATTCATACAAACATGTATTTGTTATACAACAGAGACTTTAGAATCTTAGCTTAGTTAAAAATAAAAATAATTAGTATGTTGATCAAGTAAAATACAGATTTTTAAGTATGAGTTATTGTTCCCACGAATAACGTGTTAATCCTCAAAATAGCTTAAATATGAGCATACTAATTCTTAGTTTAATTCAAATCATTAAAATTTTGAAGAGTTTTCTAAAAGTACTATTTTTAAAATGACTAAACTAAGGGCCGGTGCGTTGCTAATATTAATAAAATTCCTTGAATTTCATGTAATAGTTCAACAATCCTCCACCAGATTTTTCATAAACTAGTTGACGATTGGGGACACTTAGTATTCTCTTCCAAGACATAAAAGATATTGAAGTCTTATATTATGGCCAAGTTTCCTTAATTATACAAAGACTCATAGAAATCCCTATTTCCCTAAATGATTACAAACACTTCTAAGTAACATTCCTATTCCACAAAGTGTTTGTGTATTAACTTAGTTGTGATTTTAGCATTCTTCTGATAACCCTAAATTACAAGCTATTTTAACAATTCAAATGGTCAGTTTGGAGACATAAGATGGAAAGTTAAAATATCAACTTCAACATGCAATTCTCAAGAATTGATGTGGATAAATATGTGCAACTTTATAGTATGTTAATTTTCGTTTTACTGCATATTTTAGGATCATGTGACAATTAGGAAAGGTATTTTTGTAGTGGTGTGCAGGTTCCAAGATTTAAACCACTTGGGAAAGAGAAATAGGCAAATTGGGGAGCTAAATGGTAAAAAACTAAGCTAGCGCACTCGAGTAAGAGTTGGAGCACATCCACACCAAAGCTCAAGAGGGTGTGCCCACGTCGTTGCTAATCACATCCGCATTGATTTCCAGTGCCATAGCACACTTGCGCCTGAGTTGGAGAGCCCTCATGTCGGATCTACCCACAACACCTCTGCAAGCAAAGCGGTGGAAAAACCACGCCAATGCTAGAGCGCACCCACATCTTTTGGACAACGCACCCAACATCTGCCAGGGTCCAACACCCCGGCGCCTAATTCATAGTGCACCCATGCCCGCTTCCACGAGAAAATAGCGTGCCTACTACTGATACGAGTGCACTAGCATTTGGTTCTATCAGAACACACGCGCCGTGCCAGACATGAGTACACCCACGCCTGTACGTATAAAGGATTTCAGGAAAATTTCTTGTATTTAGAGGAGCCTTAGCTATACATACACCTCTTAGAATGAAGAGTCCTGAAAAATGATGCAAGGTTAAGTCCTGCTTAACAGTAGTATGGTTTCAAACTCTTCTTATGACCTAGACATAGGCTAAGAAAAACGTTATCCCCTGTTTAGTTTAGTTACTTACATCTTATGAAACTATAGAATAATGTCTGCCAATTAGTTCAAGTAGATAAAGATGTTGTAAATTACTGCTAAGGTTCAACATCAAATTTGTATAATTGTCGCTCATCATTCTCCCCACACCCCTGGCTATCAATTAGTTCAGCTGGTAAAGATATTATAAAGGATCATTTACATACATCCCACCCAATTCTTATATATGCACATATCCAACACCCAAACTTTATATTGCATTTATATCACCTAAATCTTCCTTACCACATCAAAAGTAATATCATATTAACCAGATATGTAAAAACCTAGGAATTGAGTGTTATGCATGTAAATCTTCCTATTATAAATTATTGTCAAGGTCCTATATTTGAATCTCCTTTATATTAACATCGTACTCCCTCCAACCTAAAGAAGCAAATGAAAAACAAGCACTTTTCTTGAAATTTCATTAACTTGTTGAAAGCCACGACATTTTTTGTCAAGATCAGGAAAAAATATTACATCAGTACTACGCACGTAGAAGTAACGTGCGTAGCCAATGAAATCACGCCACGGCACCTCGCACGATAAGAAAAAAAAACGACGCAGTAACACGAGAAATATTCTCTCCTGTGTTATTCATGTGTTATTGCGTGTTATTCACATCAACAACACATGAATAACACACAATAACACATGAATAACACACAATAACACCTGAATAGCACGGAGAATATTCCCAACAGAGAAAAAAACGGCGCAGTAACACGGGATAATATTCTCCCCTTTGTTATTCATTTGTTATTGTGTGTTATTCATGTGTTATTGATGTGTTATTGTGTTAATAACACAAGGAATATTCCCAGAACACAATAACACATTAATAACACACAATAATACATAAATAACACAGGAGGGGATATTCTCTGTGTTACTGCGCCGTTTTTTTCTCTGTCGCGTGAGGTGTCGTGATATGATTTAATTGGGTACGCACGTTACTCTACATGTGTAATGCTGATGTAATTTTTTTTCCAAGATCAGATGACAGTTCTCGGATTTAAAAGTCAAATATAAATTTCTTTTTCTTTTTTTTTTTCTGAAATAAAATAAGCCTTTTCATGCATAGGTTTAAAATGCCAAAGTGCTATGTATGTAAATATGGAAGTTTTGGTGTGAGATATGTAAATACATAAGAATCGTGTGCTAAGTATGTAAATTCCTTGCGTTGGGTTCTGCAAACTCTACCAGTCATGTAATTTTCATTACATTAAAAACTTAACCAAAACAACATACCTCAAGAGAATCAGTGTCTTCTTCCTCATCTTCCAAGCTGCTCAAATCTCCAGATTTCCCGGCAGCCATGGCTAAAACCTGCAGCATATCAGCCATCTCAACATTTCTTAGATGTCTCTCATCTCCAGCCATGAACTCTTCAACTCCATTCTCAATTTCAATGGAGCTGCAACCAGGCTCTTTCTTCAACCTTCTGCTCCTCATTAATCTCCTCATCTTCCCCACATCTTCCCACCTTTTCTCCCCAGCATATATGTTTGATAAAAGCACATAGTTTCCCAAGTCATCTGGTTCCAGCCTCACCAACTCCTCCATCGCCATTGCAGCCACCTCTAGGTTTCCATGAGCTCTACAACCACTGAGCAGTGACCCCCAGATAGCTGCATCTGGCATAATTGGCATTTTAGTGATGAACTCGGTGGCCAAACGGATGCACCCCGATCGACTCAAAAGGTCAACAATACAACCATAATGCTCGACTCCAGGTTCAATTCCATAAATCTCTTTCATTGAGCTTAAATACTGGAGTCCTTGTTGCACCAACCCAGTATGAGCACAACCAGTTAACAGTCCTAGAAAAGTCACACCGTTTGGTCTTACTCTGCCTTCTTCCTCCATTTCTACAAACAGCTTCACAGCTTCTTCTTCTCTTCCATTCATCGCCAGTCCCAAAACCATTGTGCTCCAGGAAATGACGTCTCTTTCAGTAGTTTTTCTGAAAATCTGCAGAGCTTGGTTGATGCAGCCAAACCTACAGTACATTTCAATCAGGGCATTGCAGACAATAGTTTTTGGCAGAAAGCCATGTTTTTCTGCGTAGACCTGAATCCATTTTCCAAGCTCAAGATCACAAATGGCGGCGAGAACGGAGACGATGCTCACTTCGTCAGGCTCGAATCCTTCGATTTGCATCCGGCGAAAGGTCTCAACTGCTTCCGAATAACGACCGGCCATGGAGTAACCCGATATTATTGCAGTCCAAGAGATTAGAGTTCTATTCGGCATGGAATTGAAGATGGCCATGGCTTTCTTCATCTGCCCTAATCTTGAATGGCTGCTTATCAGCGTGTTCCATGTAACCGGGTCTGTAAGAGGCATTTCGTCGAGGACCTTATGCGCGTGAATCAAATCGCCTACCTTAGCATACATTTCTACAAGAGAATTGCTGACAAAAGGATTGGAATTGAGGCCGGAAATGATTGTTCGGAGATGAATCTGCTTCCCGAGCAGATTATTAAGAAGCCCAGCGCAGGCTTTGAGAACGAAAGGATAAGTAAACCTATCCCCGGATTTTGAGCGACGGAGGATTTGCCTGTAGAGGTCGACGGCCTCAAGGAAGCGGAGGTTTTGGGTGCAGGCTTTGATCATGGCGTTGTAAAGGAAGATGTTGGGGTCGAGAACTTGGTTGAAGACCTGATAGGCGTAATCGATTCTGCCATTGGTGGTGCAGATGTTGATGATTTGGGTTGAGAGGAAGCTGCTTTGGGAGAGGAAGGAGACGAGGATTTGAGCGTGGATCTTGTTCAGGTGTTTGATGCTGGTGCATTTTGTTAAGTGGGCATAGAGTTGGTCCTCGATTTCTCTGGTTAAGCGTCTTGAGCTTATTCTCATCGGTGATCGATGAACAAATGCGGCGGCGGTGCGGTGAAGCCGTACCGGCGTCTGCTCGTGGAAGCAAGAACCATCATCCTACAGTGGCTACAGAGAGGGTGCAAATAGATGCAAGGGTTTTAATAAGTCTTTTATTATAAAAATGATTTTTTATTTAGAAATTTTTGGGATATTTACTATAAAATTACATATTTATTTATGTTTTAATAGGGACGTTACAAGATATTATAATATCTTATTATGACATATTTTCGCACTCAAAACAGATCTTAGCATTGTTTCGTAAGCACAAGCGCTTGAGAGGGGCATCTGATCACTCTAAAACTTTGTCGCTTGGTCCGATTAGAGCCTTTGGTCGGTTGAAAGATCGTCGATCGACTTCTGAAGTGATTATTCTAACGAGTGGCCCTCTCTTCGTTAGGGTGAATTGGGGAGTCTGACAGGGGGTGCACCATCGTAATCTAAAAGTTAGCACTTCTTGGACAATAAGCATTCTCAATAGATCAAAAAAGCATTCTGTCCGGGCCCATTTGGCCATTTTATGAGAAGTTCTAGAATAAGACGAGAGAGCTTGTCATGAAAAATTGTTCCTCTAATTGGGCTCATTTTATTTCTTTGTTCGGAAGTGCTTCCGTTCGGTTGGCTCAGAAAAACTGTCACCGCACCTAGTCAGGACAGGTAGGAAAACGCAGATTTCAACAGCAGTTTTTTGAAAAGACTATCAAGACGCAGTTTACTCAAGCAGACAAAACTACGGTGCAGTACCGCACTACCGCCCCAAACGGACCCTAACTATAATATGTAGATGAACAATAAAAGAATAATTACTCGGCATTCATCACAAAATAAGTATAAAAATTTTAACATTCACATGGATCAAATTTTGACAAAAACATTCTCAATGATATATTTGTAATAAATAGCATAATTTTTTTTTTCTTTTAATAACTCATCATGCATAGTCTCTATGCCATGTACACACTTCTTATGATAAAATTATAGGATGTCTATTCATAACTCTTAACTAGTTTAACGTGTTGACTCAAAAAGGTATGTGTAGATTGACGATATTTTGGTGATATTATGACGACGGCAATACCATCATATCTTATGTATTTACATATCTAGCACCAAAATTTTACTTTTTATATTTATACCTCCCATTATGGGCACTACATATGAGCACAGTGCTTGTGAGGGATAAGGACAAGCCAATAATATTGAATTCAACATATTACATTTATGTATATTTGGTATATTTGTCATATAATTTTGCAACTTTATCATTCATAAATTATAAGGTTGCATGTCAATTAATGCTACTCTATATAAAAGTTGAATTTTACATATATACACTTTATTATTACATATTTTAGTAAGTGTTAGAGCCATTCATCATGCTTCATGCCTTTAGATTTGCTGAGCTATATTAGGTTTCATAATCTACAAGTATGTTGGAGATAAGAATGATATTGCTTTTATTGAAACATTGCTATTTATAAATCTAGGACTTATTTATTTATTTATTTAATTTATGTTTTTACCCAAATATCCAAATAAATGATAATATTACGACCGATACTTTAGTTTTGCAAATAATAATGTTTTGAGTGTTTGATGTAATTATGATATTTTAATTTGAAGAAGAGAGATTTATTGTGAATTTCACTTAGTTGAGGTGGTAATAAGTTCGTTCCATTTGGGGAAGTTGTAATTGTGCTTTAAAAGGTCGTGAGAAATAATTTTTTACGTGCGCACCGCACGAAAAATTTATATTTATAAATTAATTACGCAGGTGATATGTTTGAAGTATCGAACTGATGTATTTACGTAGTTTAGGAAAAGAAGAAAAAAAAAGAGCTTTTTTTTGGAAAAAAATAATTTGGGAAAGGAAAAAAGGAAAAGGAAAAGAAAAAAAAATTCTTATAATCTTTTTCGAACAAAAAAGAAAGGAAAAAAGGAAATATTTTATTTCTTTATTAAGGAGAACATTTTTTTAGTTGGTTTTTTTTTTTCAAGTATTTAAAATTAAAGAAATGTTTAAGAAAAAATTTCAACAGTGATAGCAATGAATGATAACACGATGTCAAATTTTTTCATTGTCTATTATGGCGGTAGAAAAGTCGATTCATTAGGTGGTTGCACATCCCATTAAAATCAGTGGGACAAAATTCGATGGCAAATAGAACTTTTGCATGTGACGATGCAAGGTATAATAATGTGTTGTGTTCGTTGAATCTCGAGGAAGTCTTGGATAACAATGAATGTTCTAAAGAGATGTCAGAGAGAGATTGATTGAAGATGAACCGGAGTGCTTGTAGCTTGATCTGAAATTACTTGACTCAAAAGATCAAATATGCGTTGATGATAGAGAATTCTGTAGAAAAATTGTGGAGGATCTTGGAGAAAAAAAATATCTTATAAAGAGTGTGGAGAACCATCTCCATATGAAGCATTGGCTCTACATTTTTCAAATGAAATTGGGGCTTACTATTGATGAGCACTTGAATGATTTCACAAAATTGTTAACATATCTGTTAAATTTGGATGAGAAAAGTTGGTGATGGAGACAATATGCTCCTTCTATTGAATTCACTCCCAGATGAATATGAAAATTTTACTATGACACTCACTTATGGGAATGAGGTGGTCTTGAATTATGAAGAAGAGATTACGACGCTATTGAAGCACGAGTTCCGTCAAAAAGACAATGAGTCCTCTAAGATGGAGTCGTCAGGGACACTTACACTTCAACATGACAGATCTGAGAGGAAGAAAAAGAATTCGACAAAGAAATGCGGCAGAGACGACACTTCTCAAAAGCAGACCAAGTCTCATGGGCGTAGTTTTGAATTAGAGATTGGTCATCAGAAGATAAATTGTTTGAAGCTCAAGAAGAAGGAAAAGGAAGTTGCATCTGAAGCAAAAGTCAATATCATTGTGGAAAGATGTGAAGACACATATTTAGATGCATCGTTATCAGTAGTTTTTCATAGTTTGTTTACAGATGACTCGTGATGGATTCTTGACTCAAGTGTTAAATATCACATTGTCCTTTATGTACGTGTAAGGAGCTGGATAGCAGTGCAGTGACCATGGAAAATGATCAAGCTTATCATGCTACTGATGTAGAGGGTATCTTTATCGGGATGTATGATGATACTGTGAGAGAGCTGACTGATGTAAAACATATTCCAAATATCCAGAGAAATTTGCTGTCAGTTGAGGTTCTAGACTCTAAGGGCTACAAGGTAGTTATTAAGGCAGAAATTCTGAGGCTATGTCGTGAAGCAATGATTTTTCTGAAGGGAGTTCGTCATTATAAGCTTCACTATCTTCGAAAAAGTGCAATGATTGGAACGACTTCTGGTGCTGATGATTCTTCTGACACTAATTCGTTGCAGCATATGCAGCTGGCTAATGCTGGAGAGGCTTCACTTCAAGTTTTGTTGAAACAAGAATTGATCAAATAAGCGAGCACCTGCAAGCTTGATTTTTGTGAATACTGTGTATTTGACAAGAAGACACGGGTGAAGAGAAAGGGAGGTTCAGCTGAACAGGCAAACTCAACTCTGTGTACAGAGAGAGGGAGAATCTTCCTCACAGAAGTTGCTAATCTTGTGACTACACTGGAATCCACAAAAAGTAACCAAAGCTCGCACGATGAAGAGAAAACCTCATCCCCAGAAGATTCATCAGTCTATGTTTATTCTTTTTTTAAACAAGTTGTCAGTTTGCCCATTGTCGTATAATTCCTTTTTCTGAATAATTCTCTCCTCTAGATCATGTTTTGTAGTTATATCGTTGCAAATAACCAATATTATAAACCGTCACTAGACCGTAAAAAAATTGAACAATTTTTCCTACGCAAATAGAGGTCGTCAGTTTTTGCGTTTTTTCCTCTAGTGAGATCTGACGAAGAAAGCATCATTTGGGGGTGGAGATACTTTGTCTTCATTATTGATGATTACTTATAGTATGTTTGGGAGTATACGGTGAAATGCAAAAAAGATGTGTTGGAGATTTTTATTACTTGTAAGAAGTGAATTGAGACTCATACTAGTAAAAAGATTTAGAGTATAAGATCAAACAAGGACAAATACCCTTCAAATGTATTCTTGCAAGAGTGTTAAATAATTGGATAGAACACCACTTCGCTGTTCGAGAGACACCACAACAGAACGTTACATAAAGGATGAATCAATTTTTTGTGGAGAAATTTCAGTGTATGTTATCCAATGTTGGGTTTGATAGAGTTTATTGGTTCGAATCCATATAATATGTCTATCACTTGGTAAACTGTCTGCCTTCTATAGCTATTCGAAAGAAGACCCCAAAAGGAGAAGTGGTCGGGGCATCCTGCTAGAGATTACGAGCACATTAGCGTATTTGGGCGTTCATCGTGTAGAATGATAAACTGGAACCATGAGCAAATAAGGTGATCTGCATTAGCTTAAAGCAAGGAAACAAAGACTTCAAGTTGTATGATCAGTTGGAAAGCAAAATTGACATTAGCATAGATGTTACATTTGACGAGACAAGCTAGTTGAAAATTCTAGACTCAAAGCACGAGGAGAGTTTTTTTAGGACCAAAGATATGCAACATAAGTTAGAGTTTGATACAACCCAATAGATTTCATCCACTCCAACTCAAATATGTAATTCAGTTGCAACTCAGAAGGAATTTGTTGGTAAGGGTCAAGAGAACTTGGAAGAAGATACCAAGAATGAGATTCCTGCTCAATAATTTATTGTTAGGAGTAGAACCAAACACCATAATAACACAAAACCAGTCTGGTTGAGGGATCACATTGCAATTGCACTTTCAAACATGAACATAAAAATTTCTTATCACTACAAAGAAGTGGTGGAGAGCTCAAACTGTGATCTTGGGGGAGCGACAATGGATGACGAGATAGAATAACTTTGGAAGAATGGTATTTGGAGGTTAGTGAAGCTTCCTCTAGGAAGAAAAAGCATCGGATGCAAATGGGTGTATGCAAAGAATGAAGAATCTCATGGAGCTAATGTACGATACAAGACAATATTAGTGACAAAAAATTTTGCACAACATGAAGGGATTGATTATGATGAGTTACTCTCCTCAATGGTCAAACATCCCTCAATCTGTGTTCTCTTAACACTTATAAAATAATACAGTCTAATCTTGGAATAGTTTGATGTGAAGACTGCATTCCTATATAGAGAATTGCGAGAGGAGATTTACATGTTGCAGCCGGCTGGATATGAAGCATCAAAAGACTCGGTTTGCAAATAGAGCAAGTCTTTGTATGGGTTGAAGCAGTCACCACAAAAGTAGTATAAAAATTTGATCAATTCATGAGGGGACACAAGTAGACGAAAAACCAGTATGATCATTGTGCATATTTTAAGAAGTTGGTCAATAGTGAGTTCATTTATTTGCTTCTATGTGTTGATAATATGTTGACTGCATCTACTAGTGAAATTGAGGTTGATAGGCTGAAGAATCAATTGTCCAAACATTTCTAAGTGAAGGAACTAAAACTCAAAGATTCTTAGCATAGAGATTCTTAGAGACAGGGCAAATAAAAAGGTTTGGCTTCATAAGGAGTTTATTTTTGGAAAGTGCTGAAGTAATTTGGTGTTGATGACTCGAGCAAGGTGAAGAGTCAACTCATTACATCTCGCTTTAAGTTGAGCTCAGATCGATATCCTAAAGATGACCAAGAAATGAAAGATATGTGATTAGTTCATTATGCTAGTGTAGTGGACGGTCTAATGAAAGATATGTAATCAGTTCATGATTTGTACTAAACCAGACATTGCATTAGCACTTGGTGTTGTGAGCAGGTAATGCATGATTTGAGAAAGAAGTAATGATGGGATGTGAAGAGTATTATGAGGTATTTGAAGGGTACAACTTAGTGTTTGATAGGCAGTCATCTATTACAGACTTGCTTGTAGGTTACACTAACTCAAAATATGTGGGTGATATGGATAGGTGGAGATCATAAACGACTGACAATTTATTCGCATTGGCATAAGGTCTTGCTGATTGTTGCTTTGTCCACTGCAGAGACTGAATACATGACAATCACGGAGGTGATGAAGGAAGCGATATGGATGTAGGGCCTAGTAAATGACTTGGGATTCTCTAACGATGTTCTCTGATATTTATAGTGCAATATGCTTGGCCACAAATCCAGTTCATCTTACTTGTACCAAGAATATTGATGTGAAGTACCACTTTATTTGATATTTGATTGACGACAATAATGTTCTGTT
>NEWO01000119.1:1247815-1268784 GCA_003013225.1 Phalaenopsis aphrodite | reverse complement strand
TGACAACCATGTTGGTACAACATAATTGGAGTTTGGAGCTCATTTGATCATCTCTCACTTATTTAGAAATAAGAAGAGGAGTGAAGATTATTGTATTTATGACTTTTATTGTAATTTGGGGTAATTTAGTTCTTAGAGTTTATTTGCCTATATGTCCTAATTCTCCTCTATAAAAGAAAATTACTACAAGCAGATTTTCGCATGCGCTTCTACAAAGTGGATGAGCCAAAGCAAAAATAATAATTATAACAACCCCCATGTAATCCAGGCCATTAAACATAGGTACATTAACCATGACTTATATTTAGGGGGTCATAAGAGTTGTGGTGAGAAGTGTAGAAGCTATAACCCCAAGTATTTTCTCTTTCATTTTCATCTGTTGCCAGTAAAATTTCTCTTTCCATGAACGTAGGCGAATCAACTCGATACCATCATTAGTGTTCTATTATTGCTATGTAAATTTCATTGTTTACTCATTATTTTCACATCACAAGAGTCTGGTGAATTTGTAAATAGCAAGTTCCTGCAGCCTGTAAATATTATAATGGAGACGAATTTGAGAGCAATTAATGATACAAAGAACTTTACAAAACAGACCCCTCTGTAACTAGTAACTTGTCAGAATATGTTTTCAGAGATTGAGAACAAGAAATTCACAAAAATATTTGAAGAAGAAGACTCCTCTAACGAACAAAAAATCTGAAATAACTGCAAGATAATAAATCCTCGCAACATAACGAAGCATGGAGAAGACAATCACGAAGAGAGAGAAAGAGAGTCATATCAGTGTTTGGGTGATGGATAAATAAAAAGCAAGTGATATGTATTATGGTCCTCTTTCATGGTTGAAACAATACTTCCCATTCCCTGGTCGGCCATTTAATTACACCAGCCCACCCTACTCTCTCTCTCTCCCACTCTCTCTCTATCTCCTCTCTCTCCCTCTCTCCTCTCCTTCATCTTTATTAAATGTTATTGACAATAATCTTCACAATCTCCTTCCTCTTTTGCCAAAGTCCTCATTTGACCACCCACCCCATTTAATTCCCTCTCTCTCTCTCCCACTCTCTCTCTATCTCTATCTTTTAGCTTTTGCACAGGTTTAGTTCCTTCTCCTTTATATATAACCATACATTCCTCCTTAAAAATTTCATCTTTTTTCTCTCTCCCACTCTATCTTCTCATGAGGATTTGTGTTACAGTAATCTCTCTCCTCCTCCTCCTTCAGCATCCCCATTGCCATAGCTCGAGAGAATTAATGAAGTCCGAGACAAGGCAGCAGTTTTTGAACGCCAAGCCTTCTTCTTTTTCTTCCTCTTCTTCGCCGGCATCCTCTGCCGCACACTTCTCCGCTTTCCTCCCAAAGTCTTTTCCCATTCCTCCTTCCTCTCCTTCTCGCCGCCACAACTCCTTCGGCTTGCTCCGCCGCCCGCGACCACGGTTGCTTACATCCGGTTAATCAGACGTCCAGATGACGACGTTCATGCATGGTGCGATCCACACCATCAATCACACCCTAACTTAATATTTTATGATTATTTTCATAAATTTATGTCCATCCTACATAGAAATATATCAAAATAAGATTAGAAATTGACCATTAGGTGTATTTATTCCTTGTATAAGAACCTACAATTATCTCCCCCTCTCTCTCTCTAAGTGTGTACAGATTTGTAAATATTATATATTTGATGAGGTTTTGTGTTGGTTTTCTTGTTTGTGAGGTCAAGGATCAGTACTGTGAATTATGCTATATATAATTGATTGAATGAATAGTGACCGTTGGATTTGACTAGACATGAGGATCGGCTCTAACATGCTATTAAATACAATAATAATCATAACAATTTATTATTATTATTTAATAAATTTGTGTTTCAATCGTACCTTTCATATATATTTTTTAAAAAATTGATAGAAAATTATTATATGGACCTCCAATCACTTTTAATGGGTTTAACAATTGAAATATCACATCCTTAAGACCAACTCTGTTGTAGGGGATTCGAACCCCGAACCCCCGAACCTGAGGAGGTCTTACAACGAGGATGCGAACCAACAAGCTGAGGTACACGGAATCATATCCTTGATAGTTAATATGGGTGAGTTTTATATTTTTTGTTCTATTTTTTGCTCTCTAATGATTGGGTTCTTGCTCAATTATCTTTAAAATTTTTGGAAATTTATATACTTGCCACACAATTTCTATTTATTTACATATTTAGGACCTAAAGTTTGACATCTATATATATATATATATATATATATATATATATATATATATATATATATATATATATATATATATATATATATATATATATATATATATATATATATATATATGTGCGAGCGCGCTCACACTGCCACCAACCATAATTTGTTTGTAGAGCAGCCTCTTTGAAGGTTGTAAGTCCCCTCAGGTCACAAGTTTGAATCCCCTCTGATCAATTTGTCAGTAGTGAAGGCAGTCCTCAAATAGTTAGGCACATGAGGGTGACTTTGAGGCTCATATAATAGCCTCTTGCCCTTGCTTTCTTAATATACATATATATAGAGGGTCGTGCACGGGCACACACTGTGTACCCTAACATGTTGTTTGACATCCATAGTATAAATCCCCTCAGATCTGAGCTACGAACCCCCTATGGCACAGTTGGACTTAAATGAGTTCGCACTTGAATCATTAGACTCAATAGAGATGGAAACAAGTGCAATAACTTCTAACAAATCCTTTTGATATATATACATATATATATATACATAATTAACAATTCAATATTTTAATCAGATCATATACATTTTCCAAGTGAATTAAACTTTTTCATGTAAAGATTTGCCACCATAGTGTCATAAATATAAATATGTAAAATTTTGATGCTAGACATGCAAATACATAAGATACCTAAGGTACATATGTAAATTTCCAAATAATATTCAATCAACCAAGTCAAACTTGAACTCGAGTTCACTTATAACACGAGCCATAATCACTAAGCTCAAGCTCATGAGCTCCCCAACATAACTAAAAATGAACAACCATAGACGAATTTCTTAATAAATTAAATGACATGAGAGATTTCAATGGATTGCTAGTGCTATTGCATCCTCCACATTTAATCTTGCAAATGGTACACCATTGACATTAGCAAAAGGCAAGCATTAATGTTTATTTTTAAATTAGAATTTGCATATCTAATAAGTTATGCAATTGAAACACAATGAATTAATTAGCAAATCAAAGAGGGGGCATTTACACATATCACCCAATTCCTATGTATTTACATATCTAACACCTAGACTTTGCTTTTTTTTACATTTATACCACCCTAAACAATCCATAGCAAGTCCAAAATACCACCATATCAACTTTTAAAAAGATAAATAAACTTTTTCATGCAGAGGTAAGATGGTATGAACGTAAAAATTGAAATTTGGGTGTTAGATATGTAAATACATAAGAGCTGAGTGGTGTGTATCTAAATCTTCTTTTAAAATATTATTGAGTATAGTTATTTAACAAGTATTGCAATTTCAGTCTGATGCCCCAAAACTGAACTCGAAAACAGTCGGGAGAAATATTTGCATTACATTTTAGGTTACAGGAAGAATTACAAGGGGATATAACTTAAATGTAACCTAGTTATATCCTCGGAATAACCTACAATGTACGCAACTCTACGTACGTTTTCCGTACGCAAATATTTCTCTAGAAACTGAACTCTGAAATACAAATCATAACTCCAATTCATAGTTTCTTATAAATTAAGCGAAGAAAAGTCAGGGTTTTCAGGAAATAGAGACGAAACTCTCTCTTATAGCTACAAAATGCAAACATAAATCACAAAAAACCTGAACAAAATAACAATAACTTCTCAAATGTCATGAAAATTGAGATGATTCATTCAACAAAACATGTCTGAAATATTCGGAAAGATATAATAATGCATACAAAAAACAAGCTTGCCTACTCCAGAGAAGATGAAGCAGGTGCCCCGTAGCCGCCGCCGCCGCCGCCACGACCAAAAGCAGGCCTTCCACCGGCACCACCCTGCATCACCATCAGAAAGATTAGAAAGAAAATCGAGGTCATATCGAGGATTGTGTGATCTACAAAGTAAGAACTACATTTCAATTGAGCTTTATCAATTCCAGTGATGCTTAATCAATCATCAAATATATAAAAGTTGCAAAAGAAAAAAAAAAGGTATGTTTACACACAAAACACTCAATTCTTATGTATTTACATATCTAACATCCATACTTTAATTTTTACGTACAGCCACCTTCCCTATGCATGAAAAGGTGTAGTATTAGTGTTTAAAAGCTAAAAAATTGTGGTATTTTTTAGCTGAAATAAAAGACTTGGGTTGTATTAAAAAAAAAAGTAAAACGTAGGTATTAATATGTAAATACATATGAATTGGGCAGGATATAATTTAAATGCCCCACACAAAAAAGGTTTGATCACATATTTAATCAATTAAAATCATCAAACAACATAAACTCCACTCCAATTGATTCAACACTCTTTAAACTCTTTATCATTGTATCCTAATGGAATTGGGACCAAATTGTCAAAATTTTAATGCTTTCAATGTATCCTAATGAATTATATATATATATATATATATATATATATATATATATAATGTATAATTCACCGACAGCTCCTAACAACATGCTATAAAATTCATTAATTAGAAACCATCTGGTCAAACGACGGCTGTCAAATCACCAGAACTACGAGGCCTCAGATGCGACCATCAAGAAAAACAAAATTTTAAAAAGGAAGTTTTACATACATACCACTTATTTTTTTAAGTATTTACATAACAAACACATAAACTTAAAAAGTCAAAAAAATGGTACTTGATGTGATATGAATGATTGGGTGATATAAATGTAAAAAAGTGGTACTTGAGAGTTAGATACTGAAAATTATTTGACATAAAAAACATTAAATCTAATGAAAATAGTTCAAATACATAAAAAATGTGTCAGCATGGATACCCGAGGAGATTTAACGGTCTAGAATGGAGGAAGTAAGACAAAGAAGGGCCCACCGATAAAAGACAAAGAGGTCCACTTATCTGATAGGACATAACCGTCCAAGCCAAAGCCCCAGGCCAACTGAGTCAGAAGAAGAAAAAAAGAACAACTAAAAGATTTGAATCTGAATCTATCGGACTAAAGCAAGACAGATAAGCATCACAGCTTACCACTACAAGAAAGCCGAATAAAGGCATCGACCTACCTTCCGGTGGATACGACTAGAGAAAAGAATCCAATTTCTCACTATCGTCAAGCAATCCACAGACACCCCCGAGGCTCCTCATTAGAGACCAAGAATTGACAATAAAATATTTTAATAGTCATCCCACAGACTCTCCTTGGCAAGAAACGAGCTACTTATCAGGTTATGATGATCCACCATCTGCCCAATAGCCTAATCTCACCTTGCCGACAGGAACTCCTTATCTAGGGATCGAGGGTTGATAGTCAGACTAGATTAACCAATCAACAAAAGCCTAACAGACCGAGTCAGTCATGCCGACCCAAAGCTAATCAAGCTCAACCAACCAGCAACACCGCCTAAGCCTAGCCAACTTAACCATTTTTGCCAAGCAGAAACTATGCTAGCAAAGTCAGTTGAGCCAACAAGTATCTAAACCATTATATATATATATATATATATATATATATATATAATACCTAGAATATCTTATACATCCCCCCGTTAAAGCAGTAGCAGAAATGTAATATCAATATATTATTCTCTCGCCTATAAATAGGGACAACATTTTAGAGATAGACAAGACATTGTTGTTTATTATTGTTCAATCATCTCTTATTTCTTACATTTTATTTCTTAGTGTGTGATTCACAAACAAATCAAGATTCAACAATTCAACAATTATTTTCAACATTTATGCCTTAAATAATGTGAGATTTAACTACAAATCCAACAAGATTATGTGAGATGGTGTTGGCAATTCTTATAATTTAGTCATCTCAACTAATATATTAATACTCTACTAAAATATTTTAATCATTAATATCCATTAATTGATAACAAATGATAAATTAATTTGCATTCATTCTTGATAAATATCTTGATGTTAGCTAATTCATAATTAATTCAATTGATGTCAATTTGATTAATAAATTTATTAAAAATTTTTAATGCATTATTGTTTCAATGAACTTATGAATAATTAACTGTTTCTTAAATCTCGAATCCTCGGAGTAATCCATAACCCTATTTCGATAGGATTGACATCCAACTTCTTCCAAGAGGATGAAAATAAGGTCCTTGTGTATGGTAGTGCATGAGGTAGTCACTCACTAGTCGTCAAAAAGTTAAGAGATATGTTCCACACCTACCTACCTTTCCAAGGCAACTAAGATCTTACAAAACTACCAAGAGATATTTGCATATATAACACCACACAATTCTTATGTATTTACATATTTAACATATAAAGTTTGATATTTACACTTTAATGTCATAAACCTGTGCATGAAAATGTGTACATCTTTAAACAGTAGTGGAGATATATTTAATGTGATGTTAAAGATTTTAGTTGTATGCATGTAAATATGAATGTTTAGGTGTTCGATACGCAAACACTTAAGAATTGTGTGGCATATATGTAAATGCCCCATTTATCGAATATTATTTTTAGTATTACAATCAGAATTATCTTTGTAGGATTTAGAAAGGAGAGTGTACAGGGCAATAATACTAAAGCAAAACCAGTTATGTGGATACTTATATTGGGGTTGAATCAAATTAAAAGAGCATGATCAAACTAGAGTCAATATTTTGATTGGTAAAAACTCTTCATTCCGATCACATTTATATGGTTTATTGATACTTCTAATAATCCTCTAAATTCTCCTCCAAATATCGAGTAAACATTTTCTAAGACATTTATATGCATACCACAAATTCTTAGCACCCAAAGTTTGATACTTACACTTAATAACACCTTGGTATCATAAACCTAAGCATGAAAAGGTGTATTTCACTTTTAGAAATGTAGTGATTGTGCTGTTTTTAATGTAATGTTCAAGATTCGAGTGGTATGCACATAAATATGAATGTTTAGGTGTTAGATGTGTAAATACATGAGAATGGTATGGTATATATGTAAATTCCCCTTGTCTTCAGATTTTGTAAAGAAAAGAACAGCTATGCACATGCAGTCTGCATTGATACACAGGAGATTAAGCACTTGCACTGATGCAGAAGACTTGTGGCTTAGATGAACTGGCATGAGTTAAGTTGTAGGAAAAAACTTGCGGGACCTGATAGGAGAATACAAATAAAAGGGGAGAAAACGACTGCTGCTGGCTGAAAATTTTAAGAGGGAGGGGTGCAAAAAGCTTTTCTTTAAGTAAAAATTATAATGTCAAATTTTATTCAATCCAAAACTAATTCCATAAAATAGACTCCAACTCCCTATTCAAAGAAGACAACAGTTGTGAACAGCTAATTTAGGAAAATTAACATGCATAGCACACAATTTTTACAGATTTACATATCCCACCCTTAAACTTTCCTACTTACATACATAGCACTTTGATGCTTTAAACCTAAACCTATGCATGAAAAGGTGTATTTCACTTTAAAAAGTGGTAAAAGTGCAATTTTTATGAAATATTAAAAGATTTGACTGCTATGGTGTAAACGCCCCTTTAATTTAGGTATGATATTTTTTTGTGTGTAAATATGAAACCTTAGGTGTGAGATATGTAAATACACAAGAATTGTGTGCTATGTGTAAATGCCCCATTAATTTATCTTTCAAACACTGAACAAGTTTTTATTTTTGTTCCGCATTTCGTAAAGAGAACAGCAGTTCGGATCCTAGAATTATCCATTCAAACGGAGAAAAAGGATGCCTGGAATGATGATACGGACCCGAGGCTTGTATGAAGTGGGAAAATTAGTTCTGTGGAAGCTAAATAGACCGGTGGAGCACTTGGAGGTGCTAATGGGAGAATCTAAAAAGAAATAAAGGAAGACAAGGTTGATGCTCACTACAAAAAAAATGAGGAATCGATGCAGTTATTACAGGAAGATTTATACACATACCACTCAATTCTTATGTATTTATATATTTCACACCTAAACTTCATTTTTCACATACATGCCACCATACCTATACATGATAAGGTGCACTTCATTTTTTTTTTAATTTAAAATGATGATATATTTGATGTGATGTGAAAGATTAGGGCCGTATTAATGTGAAAAGTGAAGTGTAGGACATGCAAATAACTAGAAAACACAATTACACATGGTGCTAGGATTTAAAGGCCAAAAAAAGAATAACAATTAAGCAAAATCCTAGTTGAATCTTACACCAAACAACCCCACAAGGTGGCAATAAATCAATCTTGATATATACTTCGAAGAGAAATTCATGTTACATTGTGAATTCCACCAATGTTAGTAAAAGAACTAAAAAGATGTTCTGAAAGCAAAACATTGCTCTAACCAATTCAATAATGAATATTTTCCATTTTCTACAGAAAAACCATATATATGATGCCCTCCTAAAATTTAATTCGGTATAGACGAAACTCATCAAGTATAACTTTACAAGCACATATAATTTCTCACCCACAATATGCAGAAAGATTTATAAATTCAAATCTAAAAAATTCATGCAAAGTGAGTGAAGCTCCCACCATGCATAACTCAACAAAAAACTCAATCTTGAACTATATGTTTTTAAAGCACAATAGTCCTCCATCTGATAACATTATGAAACAACAGTTTATAAATAAAAAGGGGTCATTTACATACAAACCCACCCAATTCTGATGTATCTACATCCCTAACACCTAAATTTTACTCCTTACATTTATACCATCCAAATCCCTAATATCAAATAAAAAATACCAACTTTTTTGCATCTTTTCATGCATGTGTAAATAAAACTTGAAGCTTAGGAGTTACATATGTAAATATGTAGGAATTGAGCGGTAAGTTCGTAAATCTTAAAAAAAAAACTCAAGTTAAAATGCTACGCAACCATCCTCAATGAATGCAAAAGTTGTAGGAGATGCACATTGTCAACAGAACAGAATCACGTCAAAAATGAGACGCACAAAACACATCGATCAAACAAATTATGTAAGAAAATCGCATCGTGACTAAAATAAATTGAGCAATCAATGATAAACTTCCAAAATCAAAAATAAAGGAGAAATTACTTGAGAATTATTCTCCATTGAAATAAAGAATGCAAACAATTCAGCCATAGCAAAGCAGACTTTACCATAAACGATGGCTGGAACTCTGGAGGAGCACCGCCCTTGTCCCCACCAAAATCTCCACCGCGTGGCCCCCCACGATACCCATCCCTATCGCCAAACCTCGGCCTATCTCCCTCAAAACGCGGCGGCCCTCTGCAACAACACACCAAAGCAAACCAAACCGGTTGGAAGCCTCAACAGCAAGCAAATTAACGAGAATATGTTTCATAAATACCTTGGGCGATCACCCGGAGGCCCGGAACCAAAAGGCCGAGAAGGAGGCTTAGCCGACTTCTTCAGGGTGGCTGGCACAATCTCGGATGGGAGATTTAGAAAGGTTCTGAGATACTCGATGCCGTCATTGGTGAGGTACCAGTAATAGTGCATCCACGCGAATGTTTCCCTAACATATTCCCTCGACTTAAAGCTCTGCATCAGCTTGATCACCTGTAGATTCGGCACGTCAATATCTGGGTGCTTCGCTAGATTGTAGTCCTTCTTCGCATATAGCACCCCCTCTGTTCAATTTAAAGTATTAAAAGTCAGAAATCCATAAATAAACACACAGATAGTTCAGATGTCAAGTGTAGACCTTGGAAGAGGTACTTGCAGATCTCATGGCGATTCTTCTTCGAAATTATCTGGCAGAGAAAACAAAGAACTCGTTTGATTGTAAAAGATGAATTCAAGTGATTTGAAGGTTAAATTAAGAAATTTTACCATTTTTGTGAACAATGGCTGCGAGACGGGGAAGAAGAAGGTGCTGGAGCAGTGGCGTAACGACGATTCTCAAAATACAGCCGTCGTGGTTGGAAGAACCCTAGATTTATTTCAGTTTATAGAGAAGATGAATGGCCACGATCTCATGAATCTTCTGATCGGACGGATAGGATGTGAATAAGGGAAGTAAGGTTCAAGCTGAACTAAGCCAAATGATCTAACAAGTCAAACTCAAGCCCGCCCTGACTCAACTCGTTAGCTCATAAGCCGACTCATTTAAAAATAATTTAAATTAAAATATACTCATAGGTTGGCCAAACAAAATAAAAATGCAACAATTCATATTATTGTAAAATATTTAAAATAAACATATTTTACATGTAAAATATCTAAAATATTTGGCAATGCTTCCATTAAAGCAAAAACAAACATCTAATTTCATGAGGGATCGTTTCTTTGAGAAAATGTTAAGTAAAAATTCAAACTATTGTTCGTCACTATGCATTTCCTCTCTATCTCTCTTATCTTACACTCAATAACCTGGGTGTGATTTATGAATAGGTCAGGATTTAATATCCTAAAAAATGTGGTGAGCAATGATCATGCCATAAACAAAAAAAAAAAAAAAAAACAATGGCATGGGGAGATGAAAACCCCAATAAAAAGGGCCAATTTTCTAAAAAAACCATGGATCCCATGCTATTTACGGAATTGCTTCTGTAGTTCGATGCATGGTTTGTCATTCCTAGAATAATCGACATGGCCGCCCGTCGTCCATATCCCTAGATCAATGAGGTGGTTGTCCGCTAGATCACTCTCACCTCCCACAGTCTGATTAGAGGCTCGCCTGTCCCACGACCTATCTGTCACTAGCACACGATCCATCACTAACTCACTCAGCCGCCATCGCCTCTAGCCATTGTAGTCTCTGCCATCGGACGGACAAGCCAATTTGCCTAAATTTTAGGAGACAGCTCATCCACCATCAAATGAATTTTACTATTCGACTCAAATATTAAGATATGACGTGAATCTCAGCACACTTTTAGTAAGAAATATCCAAACTCTAATTAAAAATATCTTGAACTTCTATATTAACAATCTTACGATCAAACAGATTGGCTCGACGAGGCGGGCCCAATAACACCGAAATTGGCCCACTCGATTCAAATCAAGCCCGAATGAAGCAGTCAAACCACTTATAAAAGTTTTAAGCAGCTAATTATAAGGTCAAATTGATTTCAAATCTAACAAGCTTATAATCAAATTAAGTGTCTCAGTTAAGCAAATCAAACAAACCCAAAATCACTTACTGGCATTATGAAGATACTTAAATGTCCACAAAATGGCATCTGATTATGGGAATCTCTTTGGACTATCTAATGAAGTAGTCCAAATTTCTTATTTGCAGTGGAGACACTCTCAGACACTATAAATAGAGTCTTACCCCTTCATTAAATGGGAGGCTTGGAGCTGGACCTAGATGCAAGAGAAGAGTTAGAGCTAGACCGGAAGAAGCAGTTGAATTACAATATTGTTCTATACCAAAGACTCGACAAACACTTATTGTTCTTATATCTGTCGACCATAATTGACTACCACTTGTTGGTCATCGTCGACTGTCGTCGACAGACCTTTTAACTAAGCCCTTGGTAAAACAACAGTTTAATCTTCTTAAGTCCAAGCTTCAAGTTCTGAACAAGACCCATCAGCTTGCAGGGGCATAATATCCATAACCAAATTTATTTATGCATGTGGAGGCTATTCCTACACTACGACAGCTCCATCTCCACTCCTTCACGTGCGGATTTCATTTCAAAATCATAACTAATTACTGGTTTCATATATTCTAAAATACTCTTCTATAGGTTATATAAAAATGATGTGATCCATGTAAAGACATGATGGAAAAATTGTTAAGTATTTTTATGTCATCAATTATTATATACTTCTGAGCTTAAAATGTGAAATGAATGTGTAATGGAATAGAATCTTGTTAGGTATGGCTCATGTATCAGGAAATTTGGAGTATCTTGAAATGGAGAGGTGTATCTTCTAGAACGAAAATGAGTGTCTGTTGGTGTAAAGTGATGTGTCTCTTGGATTAATGGGTTGGGGGGAGCGAGGGTGTGTTTGTAAATTTATCTGTGGGTTTTATCTATAAATAGATATGTAACTCTATCGATATGTAACTCCTCTGGAATAGTGAAATTCGCTGCTCGCTCCCGAGAATGTAGGCATCTTTGTCGAACCTCGTTAAATCACTATGTTCTTTTTCTAGATTTGCGTTGTTTCTCCCTAAATTTCGCAATAATTGGTATCAAAGCGAGGTTCTAAGGCAGGGAAGAAAACTTTGGCGATGCAAGAAGTAAGAAGAACAATTTGAGAATTTCGGAGGTGAAGTTCGAGGAATTCTGGTAGTTTGGGGTTCGGAGCAGGAACAAAGATGAGCGAATCACAGTATTCGTGAATTCAACAATCAGTTCGGTTCGGCCCAGGTAATCTGCAGAAGGAATTATGGATCGAGGCTTAAGGAGAAGAGGCAGTCGAGAGTTCGCCAGTTTCACAGAGGAGAGGAGTTCAACAAAGTTCGTAAATTTTTCGCAGGAGAAGTTGCGACAGGTGGAGTTCGCAAATTTTGCGGATTGCTCGCAGGTTTTTTGCAAGAGAAATTGCGACAGATGGAGTTCGGCTGGTGTTCACAGTATTTCAGCCGAATTTTTGTGCGAACAGAAAATATGTGCTTCGTGCGAAAATTTTGATTCAAGAATCACATGAAATTGCTGGAAAATTGCTGCAATTTACATATGAAATTTCAGGTTTATTTGAATTTATTTGTGGTGTGTTTTGTTTTAATACAAGACATGAAAAGTTCACTGCAAGATTAATTTCAAATGGCAATGTCTGATGCAAATTTTGAGATAATGAAGTTCGATGAAACAGAGAACTTCGAATTGTGACAAACAAAGGTGAAAAATTTATTGGCACAACAAGAAATTTTGAATATATTGCGAGCTATGAAACCTGATGGTAATATCTATAAACTGTTAGGGAGTACAGTTGTAGGTAGATTTCACTCCGTCGGATCATATGATAAAAATGCTGCAGGAAATTTGACCATGCCAGGTATTTTCAACAAGTTCTTATGTTACTTGAACTTGTTGAATGTTTAGAGTTGCTAGTTGGCATGGTTGCCCAACCCACTTCAATGTAAAAAACTTCATGATGTATTTCTCCTAAGGGGCTGGATATTCTCAAGGTGAAGATTTTTATCCCAAAGGGCTGGATATTCTCAAGGTGGAAATTTTCCCCTAAGAGGCTGAATATTCTCCAATGTGAAGAATTGTTAGGTATAGTCCTATACGAGGAAATTTGGAGTATCTTGAAATAGAGAGGCGTGTCTCCTGGAATGAAAAGAAGTGTCTCTTGGTGTAAAGAGGAGTGTCTCTTGGATTGGTGGGTTGGGGGAAGCGAGGGTGTGTTTGTAAATTTATCCATGAGTTTTATTTATAAATAAATATGTAACTTTATAGGTATGTAACTCCTATGGAATAGTGAAATTCGTCGTTCGCTCCTGAGGATGTAGACATCTTTGTCGAACCTCGTTAAATCTCTATGTTATTCTTCTAGATTTGTGTTGCTTCGCCCTAAATTTCATGACAAATCTTTTGTTGAGATATATAAAAAATAAAAGAAAAACATTTATTTCTTAAATAAAATACACCCAGTGAACAACTTAAAAAGATTAATATAATTAGACATAAATCTTACAAAATGAACATGAGATAAACTATTAGATTAGATTTAGGTGAATTAGAAAAACTAATACATAATTAGCTATTTAGGCACATATTATAGAATATTATAACTGTAATTTGTGTATGAAATTTTGAAACTATAACTGTAATTTTTGAATTGAATGAAAAAAAAAAACAGCTATGTATGAAATTTTGAAACTATAATTGTCTTGGTATAATATAAATCATAATTGTATGTCTTGGTCTAACGAGAGATTGGAAGAGCGGGAGATGAAGAGCTTCGCAGGAACAAAGTCCTTGAAAAGTGCGACCTAACTAATTTTCACTTGATTTACATCAAAAATTTATTTTTATGTAAGAGTATTGTTATTGTTGCGAGATCTACATATACCAGTTGATTTGGAATATATATAAATCAAACAGGAGAATGATCAATGAAGTGAAAAATAGAACGAGAAAAATCACATCAGAAAAGAACAACACAGCGGAACACACAAATCTTAGTGGTTCGGCAAATTGTCTACGTCTACGGAGTTGCAAATGATTTTACTAATTAAGAAATTTACACCAGTCGATCACCTCGACTTACAAGAGGAATCTCTCATTTTTTGGTACTCTCTCTCTTTTTCTTTCTCTTTTTTTCTCTTTCTATATCGAGATATACCGAAGAAACTCTACACTGAGATACACCGAAAAAGACAAACTTACTAGAGAAATAAACTCAATTTCTCTTCTACCACAAGCCACCAAGAAAAAGCATAGGGAGAACATTCTTCTTCTTCCTTCTGTCGCAAGGAACTGCTCCACCTTGCACTTCTCTTCCTCTGCCCCGAGGAAACCGAAGAAGAACTCAAAGCGTGACTGCAAAACCCAAGGAGAGTCATCCAAAGTTTTTATCATGAATAGGAGGGAGCGAAGAGATGTTTCACTCCACAAAAGAGGAAGACGGGAGTGATTATTTGTGAAGAGATGTGACTCTCCAAAGCAAAGTAACTGCCCAAGCATAGTGGACCTGGCTCCACCGTTTCTAACAAGTACAATATCCCTAAATTCATTAGGTTTTTAGTTTACAACAAATCAAACAATAAAATTTAAAAAATTCATAAATTTAATTTACAATATACCATTAAGCGTGCATTTGGGCAGCTTTTTAGTTGTCGGCCCGGCCAGAGAACACAAAAATGTGCATTTGAAAATAATGATGCGGCGACTTTTTGGGAAAAGTATATCTAAACCGCAGGTGACCCTTTTCTCTCATGCTTCCCTCACACTTCTCTCACATACCCCTTTACCATTGTGCTTCTCTCACGTCTTTCCAGTGCCCTAGCTCCCTTCCACTCTCTCCCTCATCTCCAATTGTCACTAGTGGTGGCATAAACTCTCATCTCTTTCTTTCCTCCCTTCTCTGTAGTCTACGGCTTCGATGGCATTCTCACATATATTTCTACGATATTCTCTGTCATACATAATTGTTGTTATTTTTTAAGTAATGTAGTTTGATGTTTGCCCTGTGTAGCTTGCTCTTTGCAATTTCTAGTTTTGCTCTATCTACAGTTTTTGGCATTATTCCCATTGCTCGTGTGGTTTTTGCTCGTTGGATTATATTAGAAGTGTCTGATTTAAGGCTCTTGGCGATTTCTGACATTTTTCCATACTTGTGTGGTCACTGCTCTTTGCTCTATGTTGAAAGGGCTCGATTTGAGGCCTTTGGCAATTTCTGGCATTTCCCCTTAATCTTTCGATTTCTAATCAATGGGGTATGTGGCTTGCTTTTTGTGATTTGTTGACCTCTAGAAAGAAATTTTATTTGCTATTTGCCCAACAAGGCTTGCTCAGTAGGTGCTCTTTGCTCAATTTTATTTTTTTGTTCAAATTGGGTAAACTTGCAATGTGGCTTTGCTCCTTTACTTGTTGGTTTGTTCATGTTGTTGGTTTGCCCTCTTTGGTATGTTGTTTGTGGTTTGGTGGTGTGGAGATGTTGTGCTGTTAGTTGTTTGTTGATGGTATGTGTGGATATTGGTGACGGTGATGTTGGTGGTTGTGGTTTTGATATTATTATGATGATTGTGTCGGTGATTTGTTGGTGGGGTGTGTGCATATTGGTGGTGGTGATGATATTGGTGGTTGTGATTTTGGTGGTGGTTTTTTGGTGCCATGGTAGTGGTGGCGACATAGGTGGTTTGTTGGCGGTGCGTGTGGATACTGGTGATGGTTTTTTAGTGAATGGTGGTGGTGATGTTGGAGAGTTTCGTTGATTCCAAAACAAATGTGATCTGACGTGGAGAATTTCGTTGAAGCATCTATTATTTCGTGTCATTAATCGACTGTATTTTAAAAACAATATTACGATAATATTAATTATTACTTTAATACTTTTATTTTTAATTTTGATTGTTGCATTACTGTTAGTGAAGTCTTAGTTTTTATTTTCTAATATTCAAACTGAATATTTGTTTTTCATGTATGGATGTACAACCATGACTGATTTTGTTATAAATAGCACTACATTAAAGAGGTTGAAAAATCATTTATTCATAAACAGCTGCAACACAACTGCCGTAAAACTGCACAAAATAAATAGACACACGACTTCCCAGTAACAAATTTTTTTGTGCAACAATTTTTTAATAATCTACATACGTCCAAATAGACCCCAAAGTCATCAATCAGACAACTCCTATAAAGGCTCAGTATGTCATAACTAAAAAATTGAAATTTGATTAGATGACATTCAAACATATTTAATTACACAAATATTCTCATTTTAAATAAAAATTCCATTAAAAAATCCCACATCAAATACATAAAGAATGAGCACATTTTTTGTACATTAAATTTCTCATGGAGATGTAAATATTGGGTTTGTAAGGACTAAATTTTAAATTACTGTTTTTTTTTTTTAAATTGAATAAATCATAATTTTGATTTTATTAATTAATAAAGAATGATCCACTCTTTTTTTTTTAATTGCATGCTATAAATATTTTAAATTTTTTACATATTTTCCCTTCATTTTTCATCTTGCCAAAAAGACCCCGAAACTTTGTAAATTGATATTTACAAATGAAGCACTCACGTGTTTTTTTTGTTTTTTCTTGACAACTGAACTGATGTATTTACACGTGACAGTCAAATTGTCGAGAATTTGATAAAAATAAAATATAGGAGCCGGGGTTTTATCACGAATTTCAATATTCGAGCGAGAATCTTCGAAAATGATGGAAGAGGGTGGTTAATTTATAAATAGTAAGTTTTGTAATTATTATTTTACAAAACAATGTCATGATTATGTGGGAGGGATTATTTTGCAAATTAATCATTATAATTAGCCATCACAAATGAGGCATTGTAAGAATAGAAACTTTTAGTAATCACATTAGCACATCAATATGACAAGCTTCTTTTGATGGTACCAACAATATTTGGATTAAATAATTGCATAATCGCTATATTGAAAGAGGAAAAATATTACATCAGAACTCCTAACGTAGCGCTACTTTCAGAGTCCACTCATTTGCGGACACGTGGAGGTGACATAAAAATTTAAAAAAAAATTATTTTAACGCAAGGGAATATTCATCCCGTGTTATTTCACATTATTCAGGTGTTATTCTGGTGATATTAATGTGTTATTATGTTCTCGGAATATTTCCGGTGTTATAATAACACAATAACATATCAATATCACCATAATAACACCTGAATAATTTGGAATAACACAGGAGGAATATTTTTCTGTGTTACCAGGCCAGATTACAGGAAATCGCTCGCACTTTCTTGAAGCCCCGCATGTGAGTAGACTCCAAACGTAGCTATACGTTAGGAGTCCTTATGTAATATTTTTCCTTCATGTAAACTTGATTCAGTAATCTAATGAATTTATACAGGAAGATTTACCTACATACCACTTGATTCCTCTATATTTACATGTCTAATACTTTCATTTTTTTACATATAGGCCGGTTTATCAATATATGAAAATATATACTTTGTGGAAATTAACATAGTGATATTTTTCATGTTTTATGAAATTTTTGAGTGATATAAAGATAAAAAAGTAGCGTTAGTGTGATTATGTGTCTTCTTTTGCATAGATTTATTTCAGGTTCAAATTCAACACTACATCTGTCGAGCACGAACAAGAATATTTAAATCGAGCTGAACACGAACATATTGTTCAAGAGCCGATTTCAAACACGAGCAATTTCAAACGAGCCAAACACGAGCCAAGCATAATGTCACGGACTAACTTTCCTCAAGTCACCCGTGCGGCTTTAGCGCTCTCTCTTAGCACTAAATCAGCCTAATCACTCACAACACTGGACTTAGGAGCCCCAAGCACTCTTAAGAAGAAAAATAGAGAGAAAGGAATACTTTGCAATTGAATACTAGAAGGCTTTGATTCAATGCTTGGGTAATTACAAATGAGGGGAGGAGTTCCTATTTATAGCCTCCTCCATGCCTTTGGCCTTTCATCTAGCCAATGTGGGACTATACAATGTCCAAGAGAAGCTTCTAGATTACAATATAATATTCTATCTCTTAGACTATTCTAATGTACATAAATAACTCTAGAACATTCTAGGTTATTCTTAGATCCTCTTTAGAGCTTTTCCTTCTTGCTGTCTCCTGAATGTGGTGGAATCTTCTAGAGCCCCTTTGATGACTCCTCATATTCGGACCTTCTCTAGAATCTTCCATCCTCTGTTCGTCTCGATGATTTCTCGAATGTGGCGGAGCGTGACAATAAGCTCGCTCAAGCTCGGCTTGTTTATAGCCCAAATCCTAATGCTAAGGAAATACTAACATTAATCTGTGTACAGACTCCGAATATAATATTTTCTCCCAATCTTCAACTTATTCACATTGACATTCTATCGAGCAGTTACCAATGCTTTCGATTATACTTTTTGTTGCATCCATGTAAATCCACATCCAATGTTTTTATTAAATAATTTTACACATTTTAATCTAAAATATTAGATAAAAGACCAATATTTTGTGCCCTAATTTTATTAAATTCTTTCATTGAATCCTATGTTTTTTTTGCAAATGAATTGCTTGAATGATGATAAAAAATACAATGAAGCCAAAAATATAATGGAAGATTTACATTCATACCATTCAATTCCCATGTATTTACATATCTAACAACTAAAACTTCAATTTTTACATATCACCTTACCTATGCATGAAAAGCTGCGCTTCATCTTTTATAAGTCAAAATAGTTTTAATATTTTGTGGTATAAATGTAAATACAAAGGCATTGGGGGGTATGCATGTAAATGCCCCAAATATATTTATAAAAAATCACAGACCATTTTGTTATAAAAGATGTTCAATTTGCATATATTTTGGGGCCTTATATATATATATATATATTATACATTTCTTAAACTTTAAGTGTTACATATATAAGTACATAAGAATTGTGTGGTATATTTATAAATTTTCATGTATTTTTCCTAAAACACAAGCTACTTTACTAAGGAGGGCCCATTTGGGGAAGCTTATAAGTGCGGGCGATGTTTTGAAAACGCCGCCACGCTGTTTGATTCACATTTTTCGGGAACTTATCCAAAACGGCATTTTTTGAATTGTTAAACCCTAAACCCTAAAAAAAAAAAGAATCAGTCTAAGGCTAGCTATAGCAAAGAGAAAAAAAAAATAGCATTAGAAGTAACCATGAGAGAAACAACAATCAATTTCGCATGAAGCTGGCATTTTTTTGCTCTAAGGGTAAAGATTCATTCTCACGTTCTTAGGCTTGCATTTAGGGGTGTAAACAAACCGAACATGAATGAACAGAGCTTGTGCTCGTGTTCGGTTTGTTTAAAATTTAGTTTGTTTGAAATAAACTCGTGTTCGAAATTGTTCGTGAAGTTATTGTTTGCGTTTGTTTCTTAACGTTCGAGCTGAACATGAGTTGTTCGCGAACGACGAGCCAGTTTGACATCCCTAATATTAAAATATATATAAATATATAATATTTATATTAGTATATTGCTAATATAGTATCTTAATATATTATTATTATTAATTTATTATATATTAAAATTTACAAATATTAATTTTTTAAAATATCATAATTTTTTTATATATAATCATTTTAAATTATTTTATATTTCGAACAATAACGATTCGAACACGAACGAACGCATCACTGTTCGTTTTTTATTCAATTAACTAACCAAATGAAAAAAAAAATTGTTCATATTTGTCTCGTTTACTTATCGAACGAATCAAACACAAACTCATTGACAAACCGAACACGAACTATTCGCGAACAACGAGCTTCTTTGACAGCCCTACTTGCATTACTCATCAAAAAAAAAATTTTTTTTTTTTCATAAAGATATTTTGTTCAATATTTAATATCTTTAGCAATGAATGATTGTATCATACTAATCTTATTTTTCATGGGACAAAACTTCTATCTTCTCATAAAAAATTCCATCTTTTTTTATTGTGAGACCATAAGTTATTCCCCCTAAGAAAATTAGTTGCATAATTAATTTATCCCAAAGTAGTTTGTGGTTCATAAAGACATGACTTTTTTTATGTACTTATGACTATAAGCAAAGGTCATATTTGGCTTGCATCACAATATCTAGGTCCCTAAATTATTCTTTGTACAATATATTGCCTATAAAAATGTATTTTTTATTTATTTATAAAAATATCTTAAGAGAGTTTCCTATAGATTACTTTGTTTGAAATAATGAATGAAAGCTTATAGAACAACTATAGGCTTGGCTATGTTGTATGTGCTTTTGATGGTTTGAGAGTTTGGATTGGAAAGCAAAGGACAAAGTAGTAAGTCATAGGACAAAATTAATATGGAGGCAATTTAAAGGATAATTAAAGCATAAGAGATGGATCAAAACCAATAGGAGTAGAAATCACATACTTTTATACGAAATAAGGTTTTCATTTAATACCATATGCTAAGGGTGTAAACGAACCGAACACGAACGAACAGAGCTAGTGTTCGTGTTTGATTCGTTCGAAATTTAGTTTGTTTGAAATAAGCTCGTGTTTGAAATTGTTCGTGAAGTCACTGTTCGTGTTCGTTTCTTAACGAACGAGCCGAACACGAGCTGTTCGCGAACAACAAGCCAGTTTGACATCCTTAATATTAATATATATAAATTAATTATATAACTTATATTGTATAAATATATAATATATATATCAGTATATTACTAATATAGTAT
>NEWO01000119.1:1209329-1244550 GCA_003013225.1 Phalaenopsis aphrodite | reverse complement strand
AGAACTCATGCAACTCTTAACTCCAGCCTCTGTGGCCTATGAATGTTATTGCATCTCACCACTACGTCTCATGTGACCAACTATAGCTTATGTGGTCCACAACTTATGTATATCCCAACTCAAACATACGTGACCTACAGATGTTATCACAGCTCACCACTTCGTCCCATGTGACCGACTATGACATACGTGATCTACAGCTCATGCAGACCCAAGCTCTGGCCTCTGTGGCATATAGATGTTATTGCAGCGCACCGCTGCGATCTGGGTGGCTCACAACTCACACAGCTCTACCTCAGACCTCTGTGGCCAACAAATGCTCTTAAAGCTATCACTTACGACTTACGTAACCAACTGCTACTACAACTTTCAACTATGACCTATACGACAAACTAGTATTACAACCACCGTCTATAACATTCACGGCAGACTACTACCTCCATAACAATTGACTTCGACTATTGCAGTCCGTTAGACTATTGTCACTGAAATACCGTCGTACATCAATTTCATAATTTCATCTTCCCAAATTCAGGAGAAGAGTGTGTTTGCGTACTCGTCATTACATAATTAGTTATTTCGGCTAAGCAAAACCCCATTGTTGTTTGCCTTTTCAAGATTTTTCACATAAAAATCGTTGCCTCCTCTCGCTACTTTTATTTTACCTAAGTGTGTGTTGGATCTCATACTATGCCAAGACATTGATTAATTAATTTACTGCAACGGATCTTCTGACACACGTCAAATATAAACATCAGTTCTCTAGTCACTTTCTGTAAAAAAAAAAAAACATGAGCAAAAAATTATAAAAAAAAAAGAAGATTTTCATGCATATCACTCAATTCTTACATATTTTACATATCCAAAACTTCAATTTTTACATACATTTACCCATGCATGAAAGGGTGCATTTCACATTTTAAAATTTAAAATCGCTGTATTTTTTATGTTTTATGAGAGATTTGGGTGGCATAAATATAAAAAGTGAAATTTATGCGCTAGATGAGTAAATACATAAGAATGGGGTGGCATGTATGTAAATGGTCAAACGAGGCATAATCAAAAGCATAGAAGTTGGCATTTTTACACCATCAAAACATATATGTTTGAATTTATCTAAAAAAAGGTTCATTTATGGTTCTTCAAACAAAGCATAAACCAGAAGATTAGGGTTTAGTGAAATTAAAGTTCATCAAGAAGATAAAATCAGATGATCCACATAAAGAACATGACCTCTCAATTCTTCGCAGGTTCTTCGTTCTCGGGCTGGGGTTTCCACTGTGAGGGCACGAGGGCTTTCTTGATGGAGAGGGCGTGGATATGCGGCATCTGCTCAGCCAGCGCCGCGTTCACTAACCGGTGACGCTCCAGAAGCCTCTTCCCCTCGAATTTCTCCGATACTACCTCCACATCGAAGCTCGCACCACACCTTCACAAAATTTTTGCAGAGAAAAGGTTCGATTGAGGAGAAGAAGAAAGGGGGGACTAGAAGAACAAGAAGAAGAAGGATTTTTACCCGCCTGATGTATCGATTACTTGCTGAAATGGAAGAAAAAGAAGATTAGGGTTTCAGCGGCGAAATCAAAACTTGAAGTGAAACGATGTGCGATCGAGAGATTAGTCTTACGAGGTGAGAAGGGCTGAGAGATGAAGTGAGGGCGGCTTCTACGTCCCCTTTCGTCACACCCATCTCTCTCTCTCTCCCCCTCTGGCTCTAGCTATAGCACCGGAAAGACTTCTATCTGGTCCAATTTTCGCCGATAGGTCACGCAGAAGTGGTGGGTGAACCTAAAGTATTTGGTTAGGGCAACATGAGCGGGGCCCAGGGCTTACTTCATGTCCGACTAATTTATATTTAAAATAATAAAAAAAAATATTCGTATTCAACTCGTTTGCTTAGCAAGTCGAGCACGCATTGGTCACGAAGAAAAACTCGTTTGCTTAGCAAGTCGAGCACGCACCGGAAAAAATGTATTCGTATTAAACGAAGAAAAAAATTGTTAATGATTGAACACGAGCTGTTCGCTAAAACGAGTTGAACATAAAAGAACAAATTTTTGCTTGTGTTTGGCCCGTCACCTTAGCGAACGAGCCGAACACGAGTTGTTCGCTAAGAACATGCCGTTTTGACAGCCTTACTTAGAATATTTTCTCGGGCACTAAAGTTTGAAATTTGCTCTAATAAATTTTGTGCTACTTATAAATTTGCTCATAATTCCTTATATTCGATTTCAAGCCGTAATTGGATCGAAATTTAATCTTATTGAAAATCGAAACAAATTTGCTCAAATTGAGTTATTTAAATCCATTTCAGCTCACAATCGGATTGATTGGCTAAAAATTGAAACAAATCAAATCAAATTGAGTTATTTGGATAAATTGTAGCATGAAATAGGCTTCGAATTGGCTCGTGACACATTAGATTTAATTTTATTTAACATTTTATATAAAATTATTATAAATAAAAAATATTACGAGTCAATTCGAGCCGATTCATTTATGGCTCGAAAAAATTCGATCGAAATTTTCAGCTCATAGCTCAACTCATTTACTTCTCATAGCTCAACTCATTTGCTTCGATCTAATCTCAATGTGATTTTCGAGCGAATAAGGACCTTCATGCTAAAATCACAACCCTTTACACCTTTACCTTGGCTAAATAAGTATAAAGAATGTTTAGTACTCTCTTTTAACAAGTCTTTTAGTTAGCACATGTTAACATCATAATAAATCGTTAATTAAAATTTTAATCAACCATTTGAATATTGTTAGCTTTATTTAATTATAATGAAGCATAAGCTTAAATTAAACTCTTTTCATAAGTACTAATAAATACTAAAACTAATTTAATTTAAGTTTTATAAATTCAACAGATTCAAATCTATCTGCACATGTTTACATATCTAACCCCTAACTTCCAATTTTTACATGCATTACCTACGCATGAAAAAGGTCTCTTATGTATGTATGTATGTATGTATGTATGTATGTATGTATGTATGTATGTATGTATGTATGTATGTATGTATGTATGTATGTATGTATGTATGTATNATGGATGTATGGATGTATGCATGTATGGATGGATGGATGTATGGATGGATGTATGTATGTATGTATGTATGGATGTATGTATGGATGTATGTATGTATGGATGTCTGTATGCATGCATGCATGCATGCATGTAAATTGCCAAATGAACATGAAAATTAATAGATTACAACAATCTGACCTCAAGATCAGATGACTCTCATATCAACAATGTCTAACATAAGTAATCCACAAAAAAACTTATATTATAAGCATCTCTGTAAATTTTTTTACCTGAAGATCAATTACATAAAATCATACCTCTAATCTTCCTTAGGCGGTGTTTGGCAGCATTGTTTAAGTAGGATTTAGGCATGGATTTAAGGTAAATCCAACCAAACATAACGAAATGCAAATTAAATCCAACACTCGGTTAAATCAAAATTTCACGCATTTCATTTCTGTTTATCAGGTTTCGTCCTTAAATCCATGCGCAGGGCGGATTTAAGGATTTACTCTGTGTCGGGGGCAATCATCATCTCCGTCGCATGGGGTTTGATAAATCTAAATTTTTACATGATTTGATAAATCCTAAATCCTAAGGTAGCCAAACACCGCCTTAGGGGTTTTCAAATAGCTTGCATTTGGGAGAAGGCGATTCTGATAACCGATCCACGGATCGAGCTTCCATGCTTGCAGACCAGAGCCTCAGTCGCCTGCTCCTCGTTCTCGAAGAGAACCAGAGCTTGTCTCTTCCCGTTCGCCTCGATCAGCTTCGTGCTGACAATGGCGCCATGCTCCGCCAGGTGAGTGGAGATCTCATCCTCAGCGCTGTCGAGAGGGAATGCCGATACGTGAATCATCTTCGTTGGAGCGCAACAATGGCGGTAGTTCTTCATCGTGTTGTTGTTGAATCGGTTGAGGTTGGATCTGGCGAACTCGCGGGTGTCGGGCGTGGGAGTGATGGTTGGATACTTTGAGGAAGTGAGTTCCAGCTTCTTGCCAAACAGCATTGCTCCCTGGGATTCAGATTAAATAAGATTAACATACATATCACTCCATTGTTATGTCTTTAATGCAACCTTGCCTATGATGAAAAAGATGTATTTCACTTTTAAAAGTTTAAAATGATGTTAGTTTATATGTGATATGAAAGATATGTGTAATATAAAAATGTAAAGTTTAAATGTTAGATGTGTGAAAACATAGGAATTGAGACCCATTAAGTAAATATTATGTAAAAAAGTAAAGTTTAAATGCAAAAAAAATTAAAAGCATGGCATCATAATTACATAAATTCAGTAAAAATGAAATGCAAACAATCTGATTAAAATAATAAGGTATTAGGAAGATATGCATGAATACCATGCATTTCTTAGGAATTTACATATTTAACACCTTAGCTTCAGTTTTTACATATAACTGCCAGCTTACTAATGCATGAAAAGGTATAATTAATATTTTTTTAAAGTTAAATAGTGGTATTTTTTTATATGAAATGAAAGATGTGAGGTATAAATGTATAAATCAAAATTTAGATGTGAGATATGTAAATGACATAAAAATTGGGTGGTACGTATGTAAATGCCCCTAAGTTTTATTCGTCTATAAGAAATTTAAAAAAAAAAACAATCAAAACAAATTAATTTTTAACGGTAAAAATTCAATTTCTTTCTTTCAAAATTAAATCTCTTATTAGCCTTTGATTATTGCCCAACTATGCCATTTCTTCTCATCATTGTTTCACTCACAAATAACATGCATGCCTGCCATATTAGATGGGATTAATTACCTATAGACGACCCGAAAAATTGATATTTATAAATTTACCACCCATGTGATTTTTTTAACTACCGAACCAATGTATTTACTCGTCCCACGATCAAACTGTAGAGAATTTGATAAAAATGAAAAATACGGGTTGCGATTTTAACATTACTTTTGATATTTGCGTGAGAATTTGAAAAATTGATAAAAGAGGGTGGTTGATTCTTAAATACCAAGTTTTGGATGGTCTGTAGCACTAATGAAAATAAATAGCAAGTTTTATGGGCATTAGATTTGTTTTAAGATGAGTGCAATAAACTTACTTAGGATATTCTGACCAAAAAGGTTCCCAAAATAATAGAAAAACAGCATACATACCACACAATTCTTATGTATTTACATATCTAACACCAAAAGTTTGATAGCTACACTTATGACGCCTTGGTGTCATAAATATATGCATGAAGAGATGTACTCTTCTAAAAAAAGACATCGATTGTGATATTTTTTATGTTATGTTAAAGATTAAAGTGGCATGCATGTCAATATAAATGTTTGTGTTAGATATGTCATGACAGAAGAATTGTATGGTAAGTATGCAAATGCCCCAAAAAATTATTACTAACAAATAGCTAAACAAGAAGAGGGTTAAGACAGCAGAACCTTCAAGAAGCGCAAAGCAAGCTCAGCCTGATTCCCATCAGCCATCTGTACAAGTGCATGGTCTGGTTTGCTTCTTAAAAGCTTAATTCTCACGATGTTTCCATACATGGAAAATAAATTAAAAAGCTTGTCCTCATCAATTTTCTGCAGGCATAATCCATCCAAAAAATTAAAGCAAATTTCTAATATATAACATAAAAATTAGGGAAATTTGCATACATAACACATAATTCTTATGTGTTTTACGTATCTAGCACCCAAAGCTCGATATTTACACTTATAACACATTGGTGTCATAAATCTATGCATGAAAAAGTGTATTTCACTTCTAAAAAGACAGTGATGGTGGTGGATTTGATGTAATGTCAAGGATTTGTTTAGGTGATAGATATGTAAATAGGTAATAATTATGTGGTATGTATGTAAATGCTCCAAATTAAGGTTTAAGGACTCACCTCAGGGTTTAAGTTGGTTAATAAGATGGTACTATGTTCATTAACACCGCTCATTCCAGGGAGCAAAACTCCACCAAAAGCAGCTGCAATTGCTGTGCCATTACCCATCTAAGAAACAATTTCAGGTTTCTCAAAATATATTTTATAAGGAAAATGCAGAGAACAACTTCAAATATATGTGATATGAAATTTAATAGGAAGATTTATGATGCGGAATAGCAAGATGCAACCCGAGCGAGGGAAGAAGCTGCCGATGATGGAATCCAATCAATCGAGGCTAGGCCACATCGATCTTACCGGGGACGGACTATACCTACGTGAATGGAAGACTACTACATGGACAAAGGGAACTAATGGGTAAATATGTGGGGGTGATGAGGCTAATCTACACATATTAAATAAGCTATGTAACTAATTGGAATTCTTATTTGCTTGGCTAGTTAGGTTGTTAGAAATATATTAGTGGAAGAATGAGTCGGGGGAGTATAAATAACAAGTTGAAGAAGTGCTAATAGCAAACGGCAGAAAAAAATTATTAGTTTTTCCCCTTCTTCTCCGTCTGCAACTTCTTCAACCTCTCCGCTTCTAGCTCTTTTCCTTCTCCTTTCTCAAGGCCTTTTCGTCTAATTGCTTCTTTTATTTTCAGCTAATCTGTTCTGTTTCAGGTCTCAGGCGGCAATCAGCCCAGTTTCAAGGGATCGACGGCAGGAAAGTCTTCCAGAGGTATTATCCTTGGTGCTCTCATTGAGAGGGCTGCCCGTCCATAGTGGCCGACAACCATCATGGCCGACAACAACACCACTGGATCAACAAACAATGACCGTTCAACCTATCTGAGATTGTGGATATTCATAGAGAAGTGCCGCTCCGTTTAAACTTACTCGACGCCAGGCGAGATCAAGAAAGTAAAACATCCATACCAATTGCACCTCAACTCACAACACCTACTTCCGGCATGACAGATGTTATGGGCAGCACTCCTTTCAAGACAATGAGAATAGCAATTCCCCGCTATTCCGGCAGAAAACTGAAGATGTGGATTTAGAAGATTGAACAATACTATATGGATTTCACCGATTGACAGATGCGGATAAACTGACTTTGACTGCCTTTCACATGGATGTGCCTGCTGAAGAATGGAATTTATGGCTGACCAAGACTAAGCACTTAAATATATAATTCAATCTGAGTTTTTGTACTGCAAAATAGCAAAGGAGTTTTTACATATAGAGGTCCTCAAACCATACAATTTACAAGTAAAGTATCCTGAATATTTAATTTACTTGCGAAGAACTCTGTCACGAGTCCGTCTTCTCATTTTCCGGTGTCGTCTCCAGATATAGTAATTTCGGCTTTTCCGACATGACTCAATCAGGGGTTTTCACACATAGAGGTCCTCAAACCATGTAATTTACAGGTGAAGGCTTTCAAATATTTAATTTACTCGCGAAGGACTCCATCACGAGTCCGTCTTCTCCTTCTCCAATCTCGTCACTGGATCTGGAGATTTTGGCTTCTCCGACTGTGACTAAACACTTCCTCTAAACTTCTCACGTTGTCCTGGTTGTTAGATCTCCCAAAACCTTGAGGTAGAAAGACGGAGAAAAATGGTTCTTTGGCGTTGGTTTCCATCAAAGTAGGTGAAAACTACAAGTTCGATGCTTTCCCTATCTCCGCAGCAAAGCAACATCAATGGGCCAAAGCCTCACAAACCAAATGGATCTCGTCATCCTTATGATTCTTCTCCTCCAGGTCTCTCTTCAAATCGTTTTCTTCTCCCGCCTCTATATTTTCTACATCCTCACCGCTCCGCTTTCTCCTCCTGCTCCAACAGTCAAATCTCCACTCCGATTCCGACAATCTCGACCACTTAATCTGCCTCTCCTCATCCTCCTCCACAGTCACCACCGGAGAAGACAGAGAAGGAGAAGACAGAGTTGTGAGGAGCCGTGATGGAGTCCTTCGCGAGTAAACTAAATGTTTGGGAGTCTTTACTTGTAAATTGCATGATTTGAGGACCTCTATATGTAAAAACCCCAATAACAAAATACCAAATTTCATAGTAATTGCACATGGGAAGAAAAATGCAAGTGGCCTATTTATTTGGTTATTACAGTACATAAATATTAATCATAAAATTGAAAAATTTACATGCATACCACCCAAGTTTTATGCATTAACATCTTTATAACACCTAAACTTAAATTATTACATATAGGCCACATTCCCTATGCATAAAAATGTGTATTTCACTGTTTAAACGTCAAAATGAAAGTGTTTTTGATGCGAAGTAAATGATTTGGGTGGTACGTATGTAAATGCTCCAAAATTTAAAAGAAAACCACAATTTTTCTGCCTCCCGTCCAAAAAAAAAGACACATTTCAAAAAGACAATCTCATGTGAAGTGAAGGATTTGGGTAGTATGTATGTAAATGCTCAAAAATAGAAAAAGAAAATCTCATGTTTTCTACCTACCGTCAAAATAAAATAAAAAAACACATTTCAAAAAGAAAATCACATATGAAGTGAAGGATTTGGGTGATATGTATGTAAATGCTCCAAAACTAAAAAGAAAATAACTTTTCTACCTGCATATTTCGAAAAGAAAACTGCACTTGCCGCACGCGTAGATCGTCCCTGGCTCTTGTCGCCTCTCTCTGATCATCCTTATTGAGCATCGAAGCCCTAGATCGTGAGGGAGATCGCGTGGAAGCTCTAGATCGTGAGGGAGATCGCGTCGAAGCTCTAGATCACGGGGTGACTCGATCAGTAACGGTGAAGTGACACTCGAAGCTCTGGATCGCGAGGCGACCCAATCAATGATGCTCAAAGCTCTGTATTGCAAGGCAACTCAATCAGTGTTGCTCGACGAGGACGATGCTTGCTTCGACAGGATGTTGTGAGGCTTTGGTAGGACCTGAACACCTTCAAATGTCGACGTTTTGGAGTCTGTTTCACTGCTCGACTTTTATTTCCCATCTCTGCATTTGGTGTCAAGCAGTGTCGTTCCATGTCGAGGGTAGTGTCCTGGAATGCAAAAGTTTCAATACTCTTATTGAGTGTCGGACGCGGTATCGACCCATGTCGGAGATGTGTCCGTGTACGACACGTGTCACGGGTACAGCTTCTATTTGCGAGTGTCGATGACTCATAGGGGGTGGTGATCATAGTGCAGAATTGTGCCTACACCTGCTAGATGAAAGATATTTCCTTAACACACAACTGTCATCTTCTACATCCTCTTTCAATTTTCTTGAGTCTGTTATGTCTGATTCTGTTAATGTTCTTTATGACATCTTCATCCAAGTCAACCCAAATTTCATTATATTGCAAAGTTGTACCCTCATCTTTTTATTAATACAAACTCAAAGTTTTATCAGTGTGAATCATGTCAATTGGCTAAACATGCACGCTATGTCTATCATTTGTCCAAGTATAAACCCTCATATTATTTCTCTATCATCCATAGTGACGTTTAGGGACCATCAAAATTAAAATCCATCAATGAAGCCAGAATTGTCACCTTTATAGACAACCACACTAGAACTAGAAAAATATACCTCATGAAAGAAGAATCTTAAACTACATAAATCTTTCAATCATTCTATAACAAGATTTCCACTCAGTTTCAATGCAAAATTCAAGTCCACAAAACTAATAATGTAAGGGAATACTTTATTCTATCTTTAGACCCTACCTTGCAAAGAAGGATGTCATTCATATGAGTTCATACGTTGAAACTTCACAACAAAATGGGATTAGATAGGAGGAAAAATAGACAACTCCTCAAGATATCTAGGTCTATAATGCTTTCTAACAATATCCCAAAAAAATTTCAAAAGAGATATCATGCTCACAACCACCTACCTCATTAATAGAATGTCAAGCAAGGATGTTGTATTCAAAGCCCCTCTCAATATTATGATGAAAAAAATACTCTCTTGTCAGAGCCAACTCATCCAATATTCCTCTAAAAAATATTTGGTTGTCTCTCTTTTGTTCACATTCACCAACCAAATCACCCAAAGTTTGACCAAAATTCATCATATGTATCTTCCTTGAGTGTGCTTCGAGCAAAAACGGGTATGTGATATTGTCCTATAATGAAAAAGTGTAATTACTCCATAGATATTATCTTTTTCGAAAATCAACTCTACCACCCTAAATCTAATATTCAAGGAAAGAGCCCAGGTGAATATCAGACTTGAGATACTACTCCGAAAACTTACATGGATCGAGGGTCATTGCAAACTATTCAAATTACCTACAGTACTCGAGATACCCACACTGATCTAAATTCATCACAAACTATTCTCCTTCCTTCTAACAATCCCATCCCTCAAGTTACACCAACTGAGAACATCAAATCTGCGATTGATAATAAGGAACTTCGTGTGTATACTAGGAGAAAGAAATCCACTGAGTGGGAAAAAGAAAAAATAAAACCGTAAGATTGTTCATAACCAAACATGAATTCACACATCGTTGAAGTTTCAAGTGAGGTGTAATCTAGTGGAGAAAATATGAAAAGTTACAGAAATTATTCTATTTAGGATTATGTTGCCTATGGGAATTATCATCAACTTATAAAGCTTTGATATCTAACTTGATAGCGTGCAGACACTCAATTCTATTCATGAAGCACTTCAAAGCCTGTAATGGAAAAAGACAATTGAAGAGGAAATTCAAACACTTGATCTAAATAGCACGTGGATCTTTACAAAGTTTCCTTCATATAAAAGACCTGTTGGGTGCAAATGGGTCTTCAATGCTAAGTAAAAAACAAATAGGAGCATTGAGAGGTTCAATGCTAGGTTGGTGGCTAACGGTTCATTCAATCGTATGGAATAGACTATCAAGAGATCTTTGCTCCAGTTCAAATTAAACACTGTAAGAGCTCTTATCTCATTGGAAGTGAACAAAGATTGTGAATTGCGTCAACTTGATATCAAGAATGTGCTTCTAGATGAAGACCTTGGAGAAAAAGTGTATATAAAAATCCCACTGACTGAAAAATAACTTAAATTAATATCTGGTTTGTAAACTAAAAAAGTCATTTTATGGCCTCAAATAATCTCCAAGAGCTTGGCTTGACAAGCTTGTCAAGAATATGAAATCTAACGAATACATCTAATGCCAAGCAGATTATACATTGTTTATAAAACATACAAAAAGAGACAAGAATGTTATATTCATTGTCTATATAGATGATAAGATCCTGACATATAATCATGAAAAGGAGATTGATAAGATTAATAAGGTCCTTGTCAATGACTTTGAGATTAAAGATCTACGAGTGATAAGATATTTTTTGGGCATGGAAATGACCAGGTTCAAGATGTGTATTGTGATATTCCAAATAAAATACATCCTAGACCTGCTAAAAAAGATATGAATGTTGGGATGCAAACCTACTAAGACTCCTATGGATTTTAACAAAAAATTACATTCAGAGAGAGAAAAGAGACCAGTGAAAAAATATATATACCATAGATTGTTTAGTAAGCTTATCTACCTATCACACACTAGTTGTTTACTCTATCGAGATTGTAAGTCAATATATTAATAGTCTGAATCAAGAAGATTTGGAAATGATTTATAGAATATCAAGTTTTTTTTAAAGACCCCTGTCAGAGGGTTACAGTTTAAGAAATAAGACAACAGGGATGTAGAGGTCTACATTAATGCAAGCTGGGGAAGAAAACTCACTGACAAAAGTCCACTAGGTATTCTTTCGATGTCTGGGGAAATATGGCCACCTAGAGAAGCAAGAGGCGAGCACTTGTTTTTAGAAGTAGTGAAGAATCCAAGTACCAGACACTTGCTTTGGGAATTTGTGATGGAATTTGGATCCAAAGATTACTAAGTGAGTTGAGATAATCTAAAGTAAATCCTATAAATTTGTTTTGTGATAGCCAAGTCATCATTAGTATCACAAAGAAACTTGACAGGACCAAACACATTGAGATTGATAGACATTTTATCTTTGAAAAGGTCAATGAAAACATTATTCACTTCAACTACATTCCCACTCAACTTCAACTCACTGGTGTTTTCACAAAATCTTTACCTCCAAGCAGCTTCACTGATTTCAATACCAAACTGGGTCTCTACAATATCTATGATTCAGCTTGAGGGGGAGTGTAAAATTCGGAGTTTCTTGTGTTAGTATTACTCTTTTTTTTATATCATATTTCTTTCCGTTTTGAATTAGTTTATCTTTGATAAGTTGTAATATTGTATTTAAGTTTGTCCTAGTCGTTCCTTATTATATAAGGAGATAAGCTGCAATTTGATGATTGAGAAATAAGATAATATGATTTTCTCCACCTTTCAACACTTTTCTTGGTGTCATCAATCCTTTTCCAATATGTAAAAAAAAAAACTTTGTTTGAATAAGAAATAAAAAAAAAAGATTTTCCAGACTAAATATTTTCCATGTTAGTTCTTATTGAAATTTAAATCAATAATAAAAGAGTTTATCCAAAAGCTTTAAAGAAGAGTTAAACATAAATGATATGTTTGATTTGATTTGAATCTAATTATGACAATTAAAATTCAATGAACAAGCATTTTCTTATCAAATCTTATGCCAAATGTATGGATGGCGGATCCATAGGATTGAAGCGATTTTTTTTTACAATCTTTATAACATTCACCAGATATTGATCTTCGTTATCATGTACAAATCAAATCAAGCACAATCTTTATTATTAACATCAGTTTAAAAGCTTTTAGATTATGTCTCCTTTGTTTTTGTTTAACGTTCCAATCTAAGATTACAAACAGGGCCTGATACATGTTTTCTTAATCAATAAATGCCATCCACACAGGAGGAATGCATGGAGCAGTTATACAGCCAACCGATAATAGTAGAGCTAAGATTAATAATATGAATAGTCTTGGGAGTCTATAAACAATAAAATTATATATACATACCATTAAATTCTTAAGTGCTTACATGTCTAACACCTAAACTTCAATTTTATATAGATGCCAGTGTACCTATGCATGGTATGCATTTCACTTTTTATAAATTAAAATAGTGGCATTTTGAAGTGATATGAAAGATTTGGATGGAACAAATGTAAAAATGTAAAATTTAGATGTCAGATATTTAAGTACATAAGAATTGGAATGTATTTATGTAAATGGCCTATCAATATATACTACATATATATATATGGAGAGAAGTCGCACAAGCTAGCCTTTAAATAATAAGATACTTCAAAAAAAAAAAAAAAGAAGCAAATCAGAAGTTAAAAGAGGAGCGTCATACTTGAGACGGGTGACCTCTTTGTTCAGTTGGTAGAGATGGATTTGTGAAATCTCTGAACAAGACTAAAAAAGCACTTATTAGAGAGGCTTAGAGATTTAAAAGAAATATTGAATGTAGGAAAAAAAAATGAGGTAACATAGAAAATGCATCTTAACCAAACAAAAGATTAAACAAAGGAATAAAAAAAGATAAAAAAATATTGAATAATGTTTCAATAGCTAGAGTTCAAAATATTAAAATAATTTAAAAAAAACTAGAAAATCGAGAAAAATAAAAAATGTTGATACTCTTTTGGAAAAAGGAAGGATTTTAAAGAGAAAAGAAACTCCTGCAGAAAGAAACCTATGTTTTCAAATACATGATAAAAGTATCAAATTTTACAATTTGGTAAAAGAGATGGCTCACGATCCAATGGCACATAGGATTAAAGAGAGTCGTCTTAGATGGTTTGGTCACATTAAACGTCAACCAACTGATGATCCGGTTAGAAGAGTGATGCATTAAATTTGATTTATGTTAAGAAAGGTATATGCAGACCTAAAAAATCCAGGGCATGATGTATACAAAATGAATCTAATTTATTAGAATTAAATGAAAATATGACACTCAATAGGACACAATGGAGAAGAAAAACAAATCATGTAGCCAATCCCACTAGGTGGGATAAAGGCTTGTTGATGTTGTTGTTGTGGTAAAAGAGATGCCTCATTATTAAGTTCATGCAAGCAACAGTTCCATCAATCACAATTTCATTTCTTAGGTCGTGCAAAAACATACAACTCTATGCTCACTGGCAATCATAGATCATCAAAATGTTGAACTCAATAAAATATTTTTTCAATAATATTCAAGTACATTTAGAAATAAATAAAGTATTAATTTGATACTAATCTGTGGAGATGATCATCACCTAGTTTTAATGTCTTCTATATATATAGAGAGAGAGAGAGAGAGAGAGAGAATAAGGAAAGGAATCCTTCCAAATCTACATCATTAAATAGTGCAATCCAATTACAAACAATAAAATCTAGATTGATAAAAATAGGGATGCATGACAAAGCTGGCCAAAATTTGAATTAAAATCTAATACAAATTTAAGTAATTCATAATCATCCTAACATTAAATTTAATATCGGAAACTCTGACTATTAAATTAATTAAAACTGAATAAATCTTTAAAAAATCAAAACACTAGAACTCTCTAAAATATTCTCATGCAAAATCCCTTTTCCATGCCATTCATATGGCGAATATCTAATGTTTTCGAACATATTGTAATGTAACCAAACACTCTTCAGTGGGGACTTTAAAATGGTGAATATCCTGCAGGTCATATGATGACGAACATTACCTTGAACGGTCGTTGTTACAGTTGACTTGCAATTCGTTCAAACTGCAATGAAAAAAACAATATGATAAGTACTGAATAAAAATAATCAATTTAAGCAAATAGAAAAACTTTGATGAAGTTCATCGCACTTGGAGAATTGTATGTCAAGCTGACAACAACCATCATAAATATTTCGCCCCTGGAAGCAATCATATGACAAATATTACTTACATTTAAAAAAGCCAATTAATTTTTAAGAAGATTTACATGCATAACACTGGATTCTTATGTATTTACATATGTAACACCTAAACTTCAATTTTTACATATATATGCCACCTTACCAATGCATGCAAAGATGTGTACACTTTTCAAAAGTTAAAATAGTGCTATTATTTATGTGATACGGAAGATTTGGGTGGTATAGTACAAAAAAAAAAAAAAAACAATTTTAGGTGTTAGGTATGTAAATACATAAACATTGGATAGTATGTATGTAAATGCCCCTAATTTTTAACCCCAAAACAAAAACCTGTAGGGCAATCTTTGCTTGTAGGGCGCTGTGATGTAACTGATATTGAATAAGAGCTTGAAAACCTGGAAAATTTCAAACGAAGAAAGTTTTATGGTTTAGGCATACGTCATTAGTATGATTGTTAATCCATCTTTTAAACATAAATATAAACTATCTCGAAAATTGCTCCACAGAGATATAAAACAAAGTAGGTCGCAAAAAATGAAGATTCCAGCAAGGGATGTAGCAAAAAAGTAGATTTTACAGGCAGAAGAAAAATTCTCAAAAGAATAAATCTCATTCCTTAGTATGCCACTTATATAGGTTCCTATTCAAGTGGAATAAGATAACCGAAGTACCATCATTGATATAATATTAAACGGATAAATTAATTGGCCATTAAACCATGTTACTAAGATAATGCAAAACGAATATAAAACGGTTATGACTTAAAACTCGAGCACAGACAACAGAGTTATCGTTTTGTAAAAATCCAAATTAGTAAATATTGAGCTATTAGTTATAAAATTGTTCATCGATTTTGTATAATCGAAGAGTACTTTTAAATTTAAATGTAACTTGCCCTTGTGCCAAGGATTATTGTATATTAATTTTTGGGGCATTTAGATGCATAACACCCAATTCTTATGTATTTACATATCTAACACCTAAACTTTACATTTTATATTTATACCACCCAAATCTTTAATATCACATCAAAAATACTATTTTTTTTACTTTTAAAAAGTGAATGAAAATGAAATACACATTTTCATGCATAAGAATGATGGTATATATGTAAAAATTGAAGTTCAGGAATTAGATGTGTATATACAAAGGAATTGAGAGGTATACATGTAAATCTTCCTGAACTTTTTCATTAAAATGTCACCAAACACTATTTATAATAGGGCTTAAGAACACGAAGCATATCACCAAAACATCTCACATCTCCTTTTCTTTTTTAACTTCACATTCAATGGAGAAAGAATTATATAGCGAATTACTTTGACTGAATTGGGGAAAATGGTGGTGCTGAGAATTTTAATTTATAGTGAATTAGTTAGAATGAGCCAAGCCTTGTAATTTTTCCTGTTTTTTGAATTTTTCACGTAAAAATCATGTTATCTCCTATCATATCATATTTGTGTATGATGAATATTTCCTGTTGATAATTAGAATAGAGCAGCATAATTTTATCGATAGAATGAGGGGTATTTAAACTCAATTGCAATAGACACAATAAAGAAAAATAATAATACAGAATAAAACAAATAGGAAAAAATAAAACAAAATAAAATAAGTAATATATAACGAGGAAATAAAAAGTAATAATAAGTAATAATGGCAAAGAACTGTCATCATAATTCTAATACTCGCCCTCAAGTTGAAGCATAGATGTTAATCATGTTCAACTTGAATTTGAATTCATCGAACAAAGGATGATGAAGATTCTTGGTGAGGATATCTTCTAGTTGACCACTGGAGGACACAAAAGGAAGACAAATTTCCCCGGACTCGATCTTTTCCTTAATGAAGTGTTTGTCAATCTCCACATAGTTAGTATGATGATGCTGGATTGGATTGTGAGCAATGTTATGACAGGCTTATTATCATAGAATAGCTGCAGCGGGAAGGAAGTTGGCATATGAAGTCCACAGAGCATGATGCGTAGCCAGAGGGCTTCACAGATCTCCAATGACATGGACCAGAATCCAAATTCAGCATTGCTTCGGGCAACCACAGACTATTTTTTGTTTTTCCATGTGACAAAATTTTTCCATACAAATGAGCAATACCCAGAGGTGGAACGTCGATCATAAACTGACTCGGCCCAATCAACATTTGTAAAAATAGCAATAAACCGAGAGATGTGAAGAGAGAAACAAACTTGAGCACGGTGTACACTTTAAATAGTGAACAATTCGGTGCACAACTTGGAGATGATGCTTATAGGGGTCATGCATGAATTAAATTACTATACTAACTGCATGACATATGTCGGGGCAAATATGGGCAAGGTAGATGAGTTACCCCACAAGGCGTTAGAAGCAAGTTTTGTTGACAGATATAGTATTGAAAATGTCAGATAATTTTTCATTGGAATCGATAGGGAAAGCCACGGGTTTGCACAGAAGAAGATTGCTCTGTGCCAAGAGATCAATTACATATTTGCCCTGAGATAGGGAAATGCCCGAGATGATCGAACAACTTCCATACCTAAGAAGTACCAGAGAGACCTCAAGTAACTTACATATCTAAAAAGTACCAGAGAGATCTCAAGTCCTTCAAGGACTTAGCAAAAATGTCTTTCAAGAACTCCAATGCTGGGAGATTGTTTCATGTCAGAACAATATCGTCAGCATAGAAAATAACGATAATCACCTGGCCATTGAAGGAATGTTGGAAGAAGAGAGTGTGATCTGATTGAGCTTGAGTAAAATCATGGCTCTAAACTGCCTTTATGAACTTGTAGAACCAGACCCTTGGGGACTACTTTAGCCCATAGAGGGACTTTCGCAGCATGCACACTTACTCTCTGGAGGTAGTAGAGTCAAAGTCAGGAGGAAGAGACATATATATCTCTTCTGTAAGCTCTACATTCAAGAACACATTTTTGACATTTAGCTGCAATAAAGGTCAATTCATATTCACTGCAAGAGACAGCAGAACCCGAATAGTGTTCAACTTAGCCACTAGAGTAAATGTCTTCTCATGAACAATATTGTAGGTTTGTGAGTACCCTTTGGCGACTAATCATGTCTTGTTGCATTCAAAGGATTCATCAGAGTTGAATTGGGTGTTGAAAATCCATCAGCATCGCACAACTTTCTTACCCTGAAGAAGACCAACGACGTTTCATGTATGGTTTTACCGAAGGGCATTTATCTCCTCTATTACTGTCGTTTTCCACGATGGATCAGCAAGAGCAACATAAATAGTAGTTGGGATCTGATGATCCGTCGGGGCAATAGCAAATGCTCTGTAGGTCAAAGAAAAACTACATAATGAGATATTTTGCCAAAGAATAGAGGGAGCATGCATGATTGCATACCTTATTTAAAAAGCCACCTCATTTGGAGGAGTGGTTGTGCTGAGGACGTCGCCCATAGTGCAATCAGAGCCCTATAAGGAGCTAGCAAGTTCCAGAGTAGAAGCAATGAAACTGGTGTGCTGAATGTAGACACGGATAGTGGGAAGAGATGGTGCGCTCACTGAATCAGGGGACTCACCGGATGGTGCACACCTCAGTGGCAAGAATGAGGGTAAAATCTATATGAGCGGAATAAGGGACAATGTCTAAAAACTCGAGCTCCCCCTCATTAGGGGTCGAGTAAAAAAATATGGAAAAATTTCAAAAAATGAGATATTAGAACTCACATAGATATTGTTAGTGGCAGGATCAAGACACCCATACCAAATTTGAGTGGCAGAGTACTCAAAGAAGATACATTTATGGATCTGGGATCAAGCTTACTACGATTGAGGGCAGTGTTTTGAACAAAAACAATGCACCCAAAAATCTTAGGGTCTAAAGTGAAGAAGACCCGACTGACAAATAAGAAAGATATGAGGACGGCTAGGGGGGTTTGAAACTTGCGAATTTAGAAAGGACTCTATTCATGAGATAAGTGGCGGTGAAAATGACATCGTTCAAAAACCGTTTAGGGACATTAAATTGAAACATAATAGAAAGAGGAGCGTCGAGGAAGTGATGATTTTTCCACTTAGCTATCTCATTTTATTAAGAAGTGTTCGTACACGAGCTATTGTGGAGGATGCCCTTACTCACCAAAAATTCACCCAAAATAAAGTTGAAAATCTCACGGCCATTGCCGGTTCGAAGGACCTGAATAGTAGTTTTAAATTGAGTTAAAATGAAAGTGTAGAAATTTTGGAAGGTGACACTGATTTATCTTTTAAAATATAGACTCGCGTCATTCGAGTGTGGTCATCAATCCAAATCAGACACCCCCATTTATTGGTGTAACTGGGAGGGTCCCTAAAGGTACTATGAATGAGAAAGAAAAAAGAGGAAGTTGTGTGTGGGGTGAATAATGAACTCGATGTTTGGCTAGCTGACAAGTCTCACAATTGAAATTCGAAATGTTTTTTATTAGAAAACGTCCAAGGATATAATTTTTTTTTAAATATTGAAAATTAGGATGTCATAAACAGCAATGTAACAACATAATGAGACATTCAATGACTCAAGAAAAACTACAACTCTTGAGAGATATGTCCTCACTCTCCATGCTCTCCTCTTGGAAGTAGTAGAGTCTGACTACTCTCTTAGCAGTTCTAATTATCCTCCCCGAATGACGATCCTAGAAAAACACAATCAACATAAGAGAAATTAACAACACAATCAATATCATTCAACTTGCTGACAAATAACAACTTACATTGCAGTTGTGAAACATGTAAAACAACCTCCAGAGTTATATTAGTTATTAGAACCACCAACCCTTTACTAGCAAAAGAACTACAGGAGTCATCGACAATTATGCAGTGTTATCTCCCGAGCACGAACAGTAGGTCAAAAAAACTTGTGACCCGTGGCACCTAAATCAACAATCCAAAGACTAGAGGCGGAATAAATCATGAAAGTCATAGGAAGAAAGCCTTGTCGAATGCGAGAGGTCGAAGGACACGTAGAAACTTGATGGGCTCCAAGTAGCTTGATCAATTGCTCCATCTAATTTATTAGAGTTTCAGAGGATTTTAGAATGTTTCGAGTAGAAGCTGGTTGAGCCGTGGTAGATTCAGACGTCGTCGTGAGACCCTTGGTAGTGGAGGATTTGGTCGAAGATTTATATATCGATTTACTATGAAGTTTCCAACACTTGTCTCGAGTGTGGTTGGTTTGTCGAGACATAAGAAAGGCTGGCAAGGGATGTCCAACGACTGAAAAAAAAAGCTTATGGATCCAACAACTAGGACTAGACACAACCAGCTAGAGGAGTTGTGGTGGTTGGAAGTCCAACAGGGAGTCCTGTAGGGAGGCCGGCTAGTGGAGCTGCAGGAACTCTTCACGCGATATAGCTACGCGGGTTACTATTCACGGGAGACCTACGCAGGAGAGTCTTCACAGGATACAACTACGAAGGAAACCTCCAAAAATTCACAGGAAATCTTCGCAGGAGACTTATAGAGGAAATCTTCACGAGAGCAACTGGGAGAAGAACGAACTACAGTGAAAGTTGCAGGAAGAGTCGGAGGGTTAGAACTTCGCTCTGATACCACGTTGATAATTGAAATAGAGCAGCATAATTGTATTAATAGAAGGTGAGGTATTTAAATCAAATTACAATAGACAAAACAAAGAAAAGAAATAAAACAGAATAAAACAAATAAGAAAGAAATAAAATAGAATAAAATAAATATAAAATATATAATGAAAGAATAAAAGCTAACAATAAGTAAGAATGGCAAGGGTTGCCGTTATAAATCTAATACGTCAAGCTAACACCTAACAATTTAGCAATATACAAAAAGAAATCCACATAATTGGGCATGAATTTATATGTATTTTGAATGATATTTTCAAGAGTCAATTGAAAATCATTGAATCTCTGATTTCAATAAATATATAGTTAAATTAAACATCTCGACAATAAAAAACCTAGTGAAACTATAAGTGATTCAAGTGATCCAATCTGAGTTCAAATGAGCATAGGTTAAGCACTTGAAGTATAACTGAAAGCTTCAAGCATTAATTAGAATGTCAAATTATATTTGAATTTGGCATACTTATGGTCAAATCAAACGGCTAAATGTACGATATACAATAATGACAAGATCATTTAATTTTAATATCGTTAAGACACTTAAATGCTGAAAAAATGCTTGTGGTTGAAGGAATCAATATAGATTATCCGATCAAATGCTTTATGGTTTTGGCTAAATTTACAAAAACAACTCTCCCAAAATTTATAAATAGATCCCTATTTTTTACATAAGGAATGGTGAGTAGGTGAAAAACTAAATCTACACTCATAATAGCATAGTTGTTAAAGTACTTTCAAGGAAATGCAAGAAGAGAGAATTTTCTATAAAAGAGTAAATCCATTTTCAAGGTTCTTTTCTTAAGGGCACATCTATTTTAAGAAAGTTTTATAAACTTAAAACAAGCACAATATCAAAACATTAAAAAAGGGAAATATGTTGAATTTCTTGCCTCTTGATGCTGAAGCAGAGAGAGGTGCCCCTATATTTCAAAATCCTAAAAATTACGGCAGAAATGAGAGATAATGGTCGAGATGATAATTATACATAAGTATCTTTAATGACAATGAAGAATACATTTTTTTCTTTTTGGGGCTGGGGATTAGGCTTCGAGCACAGAACCTTTCGGTGCAAGGGAAACGCCCAACCACCGGGTCACCATCACATCCACATAATGAATAATATTTGGTATAACATATTATTAAAAATATTAAATCTTAAGAATTAGCGTAAAAACCCAACCTATCGATGATAATTGTCCAATGCACCTAGTGGGACAATCTGGGTAGAGAATCACCAAGTTTATTCTGATGATCAATAATAGATTCTATTGCACGAAACAGAACACTTGAGCAATGGAATCCAAGACATCTAGAATGAACTGCTAAGATCCTTGAAGTGTCAATAGTGCCACCAGACAAGGGAGAAGGGGAAAAACTAATCAACAAAGATTGTTGGTATATCCCAGATGAGGCAATTAAGCGAAGTAAACCAACGCGAAACTAAAATAGTTAGAACCACCAAAACATAAGATCAAACATGTGATATGGTGCAGTCTCCTGTTTATGTTCTTTTTGGCTCTTCTACCCAGGCAAGAACAAAAGTCACAAACAATACAAATGTATAAAGAAAACTCAGCATGTTGATTGAGTAAAATCTCTCTTAAAGGACATCCACGAATCTCCGTGGAAGCGAGTCTTGTATGCACTGTAGCTTGCGGGGAAGGCAACTCTATCTACATAACTCTCTTCCTAGGCCGAATAGACAAATTGGCTTCAAGTATTATAGGTGGGATCACCACCCGACCCTTAACAATAAAAGTAGGCCTAAGGCGATAAAATGGAGAGCTAGGATCAATCGCGTAGCATGATGTCTGGCATGGTAGATAGCAGCACATAGCCTCCGAGGGGCGGAGCACAGTTTCGAAGATTGAGTCAGTCCTCCGAGAGTGATCAACGCCAGGGGCTAAAGATTCCCCAAGTAGGACACTGCTCCCAAGGGATCGAGCAACAGGGACTAAAGAAAAGCGAACCTTATGCAAACAACCACTAAAAGTTATAAAGGGACATCATGCTTACTAAACAAATTCTCTATGTTAGAGATGGAATACTTTAAAAAGAAGATAGTCAAATCCAAACCATAACATACACAACTAACAATTTAGTTAAAAAACTATAAGGCAAAAGGGAAATAGAAAAATTACTCAGAGGAAGAGGCTACACCTAAAAGGAGTGCAAAACATGAGAGAACATGAGTGAATATCAAAAGACCGAGAGATTACTTAACATCAACCCTGGAAAATAGGATTTCAACAAACCATCTCAAAAGGAGACTAGGCTAAGAGACTAGGCTTAAATTTTCTCAAATAAATAGAAGAGAAATAACATAGACTTGATAATGTGAGGCCTAACACCTAAAGAGTCTCCTAAAATGCCTAATCAAAAGGGAAGGGTTAAGCCAAGGCTAACAAAAGGGCATATGCCCACTAGATGAGAAAAGCCTTGTAAATCCAAAGTGTATTAAAATTTATGATGACAAGTCTAGCTACAATGAAAGAATAAACTTAAATGATCCATGCTTCAAGGGAGAAGCACATATAAGAGTAATGAATGCAATAAGAAGAATATAGTAACCTAAGTTTACAAGCTTACGTGACTCATACCATGTAATATGTCTTTCATCAACTAGGCTTTTATTGACTGCATTCAAAGAATATGGTTTGAAAGTGTCTAGTCAAATGTAATAGCATCTCTATGCTCAAACAATATTCCAATAATGTTCATTATTTAAGTTAATAGTAAAGAAGATTAGCACCGTCATCATTCAGAAAGGAATTCTAATTAATTTCAATTTATCTCTTTACAGCTCCCTAGAGAGTGTAAACGTGTCTTAAAAAATCAAAAACCGACACAAATAAATATTCAATTTATTAGAAAATATAGTAAAAAGAAAAATGTGTGGTGTAAAAGAAAGGCCTCACAATATGCGCATACATAGTTTCACCTACTCGATCTCCTACTTCATACCCTCAAGAAAATAAAAACATACGATGAGCAAATACTTATAAAATTTACATTCAAAACAGACCAATACATTATTGTTTTAATGTCTATAAATAATTACTACAACAAATACATGAACCACCAAATGTTCTTTACCATGAACAAGATGACTATGATGTGATTCATTGTATAAAAAAAATTCATATATAAAAGCAAAATGGGGTGGCTGATTAGATCCAAGTCACATGAATGTCAACAACAGAGCTGGAATCTATCTCTAGTTAAAGGCTGACAATTTCATAATGATTCAACCAGAAAGATGGGCATATGAGTGTTGCAAGACAATGGCACCAGAAAAGCATTTAGGAGTTTTCAGCTCGAAAAAATGACAACTTTGTGATGGATATGCCAGCGGATCAGCGAAAAATGAAGTCACTGAATGGCAAGTTTATAGGTCAACAAAAGGGAGCATCATCGATTTGGAGGTTAAATAAAAGGGTTAGCAAGATGGAGAATTATTGAGCCAAAGAGCTGGCAATTCTACAGGTGGATGGCATTGACATGCACATGCACAAGTTGGAATTCTCGGCATGTACATGAGTTCCTAATTCGGTGACTATTGGATAGCCACCAGAATGCCAAATTTCTAATATCCTAAGCCTGCCTACAAATGTTTCCAGAGTTAAAGGGGACCATCCCTTCCACAACGCCTTGAGCACCAATAGGTAAAAGAGGGTCACTGAGTCGAGGAACCAGAAGAAGGCAAAGTATTGGCAACAGACACACCCAAGAGAATAGTGGTGAAAGCGTCGGAGAAGGATATCTCCTACATAGCCATAACTGCATGGTTGAGCTACTCCAAGTGCACACAAGATGAGCAAAGTTGAAGTATGAGGAACTCGGAAGACGTAGTGGCTACTAAAGATTTAAGCTTGCTACAAGAAGGGAAAGTCAACCATTGAGCCAATGAAGCAAGAGTAAGGGTGTCGAAACCGCCAATGAGTTACAAACCCATGGCAAGAAAAAGAAGAAATCATGAAGGCATATAACAGAAAACTCCCCCAAGAAATTGAAGAGTTGCAAAGAAATTTCAACCCTTGGCCATTTAAACTGGCAAGCTCTATAAAGGTGGGAAAACTGTTGGAAGAAGAAAGGTCAGCGGATCTTGATAAGCATGTTTCCCAAGAATGGTAAGATGATAGGCCAATTATCTCCAGTTTCAAGAAAATAAGCCAACTATCTTTGATCTCCTTTGCATAAGAAGATATATATGAACAGAGTAACATAGGCGACGAGTCGTGGACTGAGGTACCAAGTCAACGAAAAGACAACGACGAGCAAATTTGGTGTGATCTGTAAGTTCTTGCCAAGTCGTTATGAGGTTAATAGGCAAATCACCATGTTGATACAAAAAGTGCAGAAGTGTCGTAGAGAGCATTGAGAACTCAACCATAGAGACAACAAACTAGGAAATCTCTATGATAAAACACGTCACAAAAATGCTAGGATTGAGAGCCAATAGCTTTAGGATCAACCTTGGAGGGCAGCTTTCTGAAGCAAGTTCCTTGAGAAAACTTACCAAGACCTCGACAAAATCATAACTACCAAGAAAGACTAGGGCGAAGTCGATGTGATACGCCAGAGTACTAGAAACTTGAAGCCAACCATGACAATGTCACAAATATAACTCGGCACCTTGGGACGACCTGTCGAAGCATCAACAATCGTACTCTTCATGAATACTTAAAAGACACCGACAAGGTGATGAAAGGTAGTAGGCCACAATGTCGAGTAAATCATTATGGGATAACCAGAAAAGACCTCGACAATGTGAAGTAAAAGAAACCCACTAGGTAAAGAGAAAAATATCAACAAAAATAAATTGTTGACAGCTACAATGAGAGGCTTCATTAATCATAGCATTGACGCCATAAAGAACACATGGATGGATAGGAGCCACTGGCTAAGAAGACACCCAAAAGTTGTCTAGACAAAATTCTAAAGCCTGTGTTATGGAATATTGGAGAAGATCCGGATCATTAAAATGGCATGAGACGTGAACTAATAATAAACTAATCCAAAAAACAGATTAATAATAACCTGGTCTAAAAGTTACTTTATAGAGATATAACACCAAGTATAATCATCGCACAAGAAAACTCCATATATATGAAGGCATATAGATGAAATAAAGATTTTATTAATTTGCCAACTAAGCACAAAAGATTTCATGAGTAGAAGAAGAATTATCATAATAAGTCACATTCAGTCGTACTTTGTGTTAACTTATATAGGCTCACTGTCATTTGGTGTTATTTCATCCAAATATTGTCGGTGAAATGTTATTAAATGGCTTGATTAGTTAGCAACAAAGGCATGTTATCATGCAGAAGAAATCTTGCAAAGATTGAAACAAATGAAGAATGAATATGTAACGGTTATTTTTTTATTTTTTTATGATTAATATTCACCAATTACAGCATATTAAATAGTGTTTATGAGTAGAAAGTGGATGAACACGATATGGAGATTTAGCCATTACCCAAGCTATCAATTTGTCGAACAGTAACCAAGCTTGCATGAGGCAGTTGTACCATTAAATTCAAATTCTATTTGGCCATGTGACAAGGATTTCTCAAACATCATTTTTTTGTAGTGACATGATTACAGATTTTTAGAGTTTATAGACAACAATTAAGATTGCGAACTTAAGGAAACTAATCACAAAAAGTTTAAGAATAAAAATATATATTCTGCACAATATAAGATGAAGTACGAGAGAAAATAATACCTGCTAATTTATGAAAGGTGACAATCTTTTCCACAAACCCATATGGAGAAAAAACTTGATGCAACACTTCCACCGTTATAGGGTAGAGCAATGAATGTATTGTAACTAAAAGAATTCGATTGGGCTCCACTCCCTAGATCACCAACAACAGATGTTTATAAAAAAAAAAACTTCAAAAAAATAAATATTAAGGAGGAAACATATTAAAAATTTTTAAAAAAAAAGTTCACATAAGCTTAATATTAATAAAGATTAATACATTGCAAACCAATTGTTTGAACATCAATCCATGACGCTTGATATATCAAGCATGATATTTTAGAAAAACAGAATGGTGAGAAGATATGGAGGTACACGCATTAATATTGAGTTATTATTATCAATCACCTATGTAACATGTCACAAGAACTATGCATAATATGCCTTCATAAACGACATGGGGGATTTCCATACATACCATTAAATTCTTATGTTTTTTACATTTCTAACATATAATCTCATATTTACTTACAAAACAACGTCATGTCTAAATCAAATGAAACCTTGTGCATGAAAAACTATAACTCACTTTAAAAAAGTCAACGTTAATGTTATTTATATGATGGGGTGTAAGTGAGTCAAGCTGACTCGTAAGCCAGCACGTGTTCGACTAGATAAGTATCCCGTCAATTGAGCTCGATGACCTAACAAGCCAAGCTCAAGTCATCCCTGACTCAACTTGTTACCTCTTGGACCAGCTATTTAAAAATAATAATTAATAAAAATTTTACTTATTTTACTTAAAATTTATTAAAATTTAAGATTTTTTCATTAAATTATTCAAAATATTTAAAAAAAAAGATATTTTATATTTTATATCAAATTATTTTATATTAATTATCCCCGGAATGTTAATTCTATTTGTCATTCTATTATAACACTAGCTTAGATTAATATTTTTTTCTCTTTCATACTAAACAAGCTGGCTCGAATTCATAGAATTAAGCTTGAACTCAATTAATTAATCAAGCTCGAGTTCAAGACAAAAGTGGCTCGAGCTCGACCCGACTTTTTTACACAACTATTTATATGTGATTTAAAGATAGGTTGTTATAAAAATAAACGTAAAGATTTATAGTATTTTGGCTATGTCTAGAGCCTCCGTCAAATCCCCATGCTTCGTATTGAAGATACTTCCATCTCTTTACAACCAAGAATGACAATGCAAACCCATAGACACTTTGGTACTTTTACAAGCTTAAAACCTACCTAGAAACCATTTTCTAGGCTAAAGGATAACCAAAACTAAGCTACATAACACTAACACAAGATTGAAACTGAAAATAGATGTTGTTACAAGGGGGGCAATAATGTGCAAGTATTAAAACCAATCCAAACCATCTGAACATTTATACGTGATGAAATGAGTTTTAAAAATGAATACCCAAGTAATGTAAACACTCAAAACATATTCCTCAAGAGAGGTTTGACAAATGAAAGCTAAAATGGGTAGAAGCACTTGAGCACAAGAAATTCGCATGAAGAGAGATTCTAAAAGCATGTAGAAGACTCTAGGAGAAAGAATTTAGAGACAGGCAAATTCAAGGATTGTTATTCTCCATGTTTAGTGGTTATGTTTTAAGTTGTTCCATACTACTAAACATAATCAAACACTTCTGGAGACCTTTGGACACAATTTAACCTTGCAATATCTTTTTATTATTCAAGACTATAATCATCTCTTCGTGCCACTCTAAAAGACAAACTAAGCTTCAAAAGATCTCAACCACTTTCAATATATATCTAAAGAGAGGTAAAGCTGATTAAAGCAGAAAGTGGTGGAATAACCTAAGCATAAAATGCTTAGATGAAGAAGAAAAAATTGAACCTTGGAGAAGGCTTGGAAGTAAGATCTTCGATATAGATGCATTCAAGTACCTCTTTTTTTAGAATTAAAGTTCCTATATATATATGAAATGTAGCAAAAAAAAAAAAAGGTAACCCAATAAAATATAAGTGACAAAATATGGATTTTTATATAAGAGCATCCAATACTTACAAACAATTAAATATGGAGATATAAAAAAAAAATGATGGATATAGAAGGTCCTCAACAAATAAGGATCTATATTTGGTGAGTTAATCTCAAAATTAGTGATATGGGACCCATAAGAGCAGCAAGAATATAAAAATGTAGAATGAAAAAAAAATGCAAAAAATCAATGGTGGTTGTTCTGTGTCAGTAATCAAGCAATTAAAATCAATCAGCCTCCATCAATCTTCTTATTGGTTATATTTGCTTTGAGATTGGCCAGACGGAAAAGGATCTATAAGAAATTTGGAATGGTTTGGTCAATTTAGCTCAGGAATTGATCAACCATAATTTGTAAATTCGTTCATAAACCATTCCCTTGTTCAAAATTGAATACAATGACCGATTTTGAACAATAAAAGACTTTTCAAATAGATAAAGTGATTCAAATCACATTTTGAGAAGCTTCTCTAATTGACATGCGAAGACCCCTATATATGCATTAACACTATAGAAACATAAAATATGAAATGAAAAGGGAGAAGATAAAATGCTTTGCAGAATAAAAAATCGACAACGACCAAAATAGTTGGATGTGCCAGAACATAGTTAATCAACTCAAATAAAGCCTAAGAACTAAAGAAGTTTATAAAAATAATCTTGCAACTACAAATCAATTAAGCAAAGACAAAGGCAAAAAAAAGTTTTAAGTAATTGTCAATATTCTCACATTACATTTGTTCAAAATACTTAGATAGAATTAGTCATAAATTTCAAAATCAATTGAAACTACATATGGGAAATTGATTACAGCAATATCCAAAACCAAAACCACAATTTTGATCTGGTTCAAATCTTTTTCTCATGAAATTGGTTTGTATGATAATTTGAAAAACAATACTCCCAAAAACTTTGGGCATGACCAAAAATAAAAGACAAAGCTGACTGCCAAACCAACTAACAGCCTTACAACTACATAAGCAAAAAATATATCATAATTCACGTTTCTCATAAATGTAATATAATAAAATCTAGCACTTAAAAATCCATCATAGCCAAAAATTTTGATGTGAATCAAATTATATGACATTATTTGAGAATCATTACAACTTATCATTATCAATATTGTAAATGACATGTTACATTCTTATAATTTTAATCATATAGTATATCAGTTATGTTTTCTTAATTAAAATTTATCATATAGTATATCAGGTATGTTTTTTTAATGAAAATTTACACATGATATATATATATATATATATAGATCAAAACTTTTTTTTTTTTTTTTTTTGGACAAAAGGCCTTGTACTAATTTCGAAACAATGAATATGAGAAACCCTCCATGCTACAACTACTAGATCTCCATGCATAAAACGAGATTGAAGATTGAAACCATGAAACAAAACCATAGAAATTAAAACTTCCGATAAAAATATAAATCTAAAACTGCATTTTTAAGCTTTATTATTTACAATAACATTGCTAAAAGACAAGTCATCAAAACAACCTATTAACATATTTAGGTTATCTTGAACTCATGCCTAAAAGCCCAAGCATATTTTTTTGTTTAGAAAGTTTGCAACTCGGGCAACAAAAAGTACCTCTTGAAAGAAAAAACAATGAAAATTGATATTTTCAAACTATACAACAACAACAACGACAACAAAGCCTTAATCCCACTACGTGGGGTCGGCTACATGAATCATTTTTCTCCATTGCGTTATAAATATATTTTCAAACTATAAGCATTATAAATATAAGACCAACCATGTTATATGAAATCAGTTGTACATGCTAAATTTTAACAAAGATCAAAACCAAATCACGTACTCAGCTCTTAAAACAATACAATATTTAGCAAATTATTAACTACTACAGCATAAGAATGAACCTGCTCACCGCCTTTGCTACCTAAATAGTTGGGATCCGTTGCTGTTAGTTCTTGATGTGATGAGAATTGCATGTAGACATTCCTTCCCCTTAAATGACACATTAGCAAAGAAAGTCACAGTACAAAACATTATAGAAATATTTACATACATACCACTCAATTCAAATGTATTTACATATCTAACACCTGAACCTTAAATTTTACATACATAGAGCTAACTTATGCATGAAAAGGTGTATTTAACCTTTTAAAAGTTAAAATGGCGGTACTTTTTATGTGATATGAAAGATTTGGGTGGGATTAATGTAAAAAGTAAAGTTTAAGCGTTAGATATGTAAATACATAGGAATTGGATGGAATGTATGTAAATGACCCAACATTATAACATTTTTTTAACAAAGATCATTACAAGTCACAGCTTCTTCTAGACAAATATCACAAACAAAGAGCTACATTAAAATGCACATAAATCCCAATGTCACAAAAAAAATCTTGAATTTAACATAAACAAAATTGGAGACAGCTCAATTCTCGGGCAAGTTAGCAACTTTACATCAGAATTTATACTCATTGAAAATGCTTTTTACAGTCATTATGACAATCATACATTTTTTGCTATCATATTATTAGAGGAGAAAGGTTTCAACCAAACCTATAAGCCTAGAAAACAAAGAAAAGGTTTTAATGGATAATCTATAGACTGCGGTTAAGCAAAACTCAATTCAGTAGTCCAACTAGCATGATGGATATTTCTTCTGATTTCATTATCAAAGACGAAAAAACAGGAATTTCCAAACATACCACTAAATTCTTACGTATTTACATATCTGCCAGCTAAACATTATTTTTTACATAAATAACATCCAAATCTTTCATATCACATAAGAAATATCACTATTTTAACTTTTAAAATGTGAAATACACATTTTCATTATTATGTAAGGTGGCATATATGTTAAAGTTGGAAGTGCAGGTGCTAGATATGTAAATACATAAGAGTTGAGTGGCATAAATGCGCAACTTCCAAAAATAAAATAAAATAAATTAACAGTATTGAATGATAATCTAAAACAAACTGAATTTTATTAGTGGCCTCACCTAATGCTTGGTTGGACAGTTCCATAATACTGCAGGACATTATCAGCCGTAGAAACATCATACATCTGAATAAGAGCCTGACACCATAGAACCAAAATCAAACCATAAATAACATGTTCATATGAATATAAGTTTTCCATAACAATTCTTGAAAACAAAAATGGGACTTACATACCACACAATTCTTATGTATTTACACATCCAGCATCCAAAATTTGATATTTAAACTTACAACATCTTGGTGTCATAAATCTATGCATAAAAAGGTTGTATTTCACTTTTAAAAATATAGTGCCAATGGTACTTTTGATGTCACGTTAAAGCTTTGAATGGTATGCATGTAAATATGAATGTTTAGGTGTTAGATAGGTTAGTACAAGAGAATTGTATGTAAATCCCTCAAGAAAAATCACAAAATGGCCAAAAAAAAAAAAAATTAAAAACCTGATTTTTTGCCCTTAATATGACAAGCTTCACAACCACGCCGAAGGGCTGCACCAACTGAAGAAGATCATTCTGGAAACCAAAAACAATTAGTAAGTTGCAATTTCTGCTCACATCCGAAAGCAAAATCGAATAAAATTCATCACAAATATCAAACACACCTCATTAATCTCGTGTCCCACATTCCGAACATGAATGACCTTGGAGGGCTCCATCATTTTCGGCTGACGAGCTCCTCTGATAATCGTACAACATTGCAATATCAAATTTCTTCTTCCATGCCGTCAGTCGAACCAAAAACGCAAGCAACGTAAGCGAATAAGGGATCAGAGACAGAGCTTACGGAATGAAATGGAGGGCGGGAGTATTCTGAGCTTTTTAGGGTTTTGGGTGTTGAAAAAGAAACGGAAGTCAATGGATCACCTAGCCATAGCTGATGCTGCTCCCGCTTCGCCGGGTTCTCGCTGCCCTCTTAGAATCGAGAACAAGCTTTGTCGTTTGTAGGAATGGAGTGAATTGATTGCAAGGCAAACGAATTTGCTCGGCAATGCCGCTGCCCTACCCCTTCTACAAGTGAGCTCTTATTCCGGCACACAAGTCCCGATCCGATGTTGATGAAGTGTGGGAGTGTGGGTTCTTAGGAGGTGAGCTCTTAATGGGGGATTTTACACACAAGCTTTATTAATTTGCATATCTAATATCTAAATATTCATATTTATATGAATACCCTCAAATATTTAATAGAATATGATGATGACTAATAATATGAAAGAGTTAGTGATCATATAAGAGCACCATATCTCTATAAGTGAGGGTCACAAATATTACTTTGTCTTTCGTTTCCCTAGTCTTTCTCGCATTGGCTCCAGCGTGGCAATTTGCTTGAAAGAAGTAGGTTCTGCCCCTGCATGTTACTACTTTTCAACATTGACAATTTGGTCTTCTATCCCTCCTAAAATATCACTTTATCTTTCGTTTCCCTAGCCCTTCTCGCATTGGCTCCAGCGTGGCAATTTGCTTGAAAGAAGTCGGTTATGCCCCTGCATGTTACTACTTTTCAACATTGACAATGATAAAAATTATAATATCTTTTATATTGTCAAAGTTATGTAATTTATAAAGAATCATTGTTCTGTAAATATTTTTTTATTTAATTGATTTTTTTTTCTCTTTGGACAAATATTTATAAATTATCCAATTTAAAAAATTATATATATATATATATATAATGAGTGAGGGTCACACTCAATTGAATTAAAAATGAAAATTATTAAAAGACAAAGGCATAACAAGACAAATAAACGCAGTCCAAGAAAAAAAAAACCAAACAAAAAACACTAACACAACGCAAAACAATTAAACCAATAGACAAAAACAAATAAAAATTGGCAAGCAACAATAATAGCCAAGTCTTGAGACAAAAAAAACACCAACAACCAATAACGATTATGAAGAAGATAGCCAATAGCTCTGAAAGAAATCTCCATGAAGAAGAAACTAGTACTTGAGAAGAAGAACTATCCAACAAAAGTTTGAAAGGCAAAAGCAAGAATGATAGCTCCCAAAATCAGGGAAAACCAACATAAACCATAAAGAAGAGACCAACAATAGAGATCAAGAGCGATCCAACGGAGTTTGGAAGGCCAAAACAACATATGCAAAAAAGAAACACAGAGAAGACCAAGAAGGGAGCAAAAAGACATAACAATAAACTATAGAAAGACAAAAAAAAAAAAACATGGAACCAAGACAGAAAAAAATAAACAAAAACCAACCAAACCAAAGACTAACAAACAACATCCAAAAACAAGCAAAAACAAACACCACCTACAATTAGCAATCCAAAAGAAGATGAGAAGGCAAAAAAAAAACCTGCAAAATAGAAGCACATAGATGATGAAGCCTAAAGCAAAGATGAAAAATGAAAAATTAAGCTCATAAACTTACCTAAAAGGAAACAATTAAAAATTCTCTCAAATATCATAAATAACTAAAATCATTAGAGCAAAATGTTTTCATTCTTTTTGTAACTTTGGAGATGTCAGTTTGTTTTATTGTTGTAATATAATTCTCCTTCCAAATAAATATCTCCTTTGAATCATGGACATGAGTCAAATAAGAAAAAAAACTAAAAATTAAGAAAATATGATAAAAAATAGATGAACAAATATAAAAAAGAACGTTATCCGCAAAGAAAACCCCAACCACGAAATCAAGTTTTTGTGCTTGTTTTGGGTTCAAGAGTACTCCTAAAGGAACTATTCCTTTGGTTAATTACAACTTGGGGGATGCCCTATAATACTCTTGATAAAAAGGGTTTGCTTGCATAATTTATGATATCTGGTTATTTAGAAACCTAAAGGATTTTAATCATCTCAAGTAGGAGAATCATGATGCTTTCAATACATATGTCAAGCCATAAAGCCAAATTTGAACTATCATATCCACTACGGGCAACAACACCCAGACATGTAGAGCCCATGAGAGGATATCAATGATATCACAAGAGAATACACATGGCTCATATGTCTTAATGGAAAGAAGAGGAATCTCTAAGTAAGAATAGGCAGTCAGGTCATAATATAATGGATTCATCATTCTGAGCTATGGAGACCTTAAGTCTACCTGGTATAGAGGTACTTGACCCAACCCGACCAAAGATAACATGTCAGCAAACCATGAATTATGTCGTCCAAGAAGACCTCAGTAGCCCTAAGGTCAAAAAAATGAAACTATAGTTCCTATGACCCACTAAGAGGTAGATGTTGTAGTAGATGAGACTTATACATATCAATTAAATGAAGAAGAAGCAGCTGAAGTGCAGGAAGAAAGGGGGTCCAACTGCAAAACTAGAACCGTCCCATAATTGACTTACTCCTCTGTAAGGGTTTGGGGAGCCTCTAACATCATAGTCATACTAGAAAATCTCCTATGTAGAAATTTAGGCTTGACCACGTCGATTGAAGGAGCACGAGGGCTCTTCCTTGGGACATACAAGATGATGTAGTTATTTGCAATTAAGTTTAAATGTAGAGGCCCTATTAGAGATGATTTGGGATATATTCATGCAATGATGTTTGTTTTCAATCAAGTCTGAAGGTCATGCAGAAAAGTAAAAAAAAGTTCAGATATTTCAATCCTAACTTTTTATTTATCTTGATTATTTTATTATTAAGATTTTTGTAGAAAATTTACAATTTAATGTCGTTGAAGAGCCTAAATTGCATTTTCGTAAGAGCCCAGACAAACCACAAGTCAAGAAAAGGCAAATGGCAAGCACACTGCAACAAGTAAAGAAGCCAAATAAAAAATATATAACAAGCTGGTAACACTGGATCTGCAACATATCCCAAAAAAGCAAGAAAAGCAGATGAACAACGCATATACATGTCTAGTCCTAATTCTATACATGAATATGAATTCAAAACTAAGGTACGAAACAAGATCAGCTGCTCTTGTTCCTCATCACTTGGTTTGATACATCATGCACCTAGGAACCCATTTCCATAATTTATTTCACATACAAACTCAATCCTAAGGACTCTAATTAAATACATGAAAAAGTAAAAAAAAAGTGACTCGACTTGCAAAAGAGTTAGCACAGGTTCTATCATACAACGCATATTAGCCATGCATGGCGAAGGGAGAGCTTGGCAACATCTGCAAAAAATGTTATCTTTTAAACTATTATTTGCTCCTCCCTTTTTTATTTG
>NEWO01000119.1:1173865-1204822 GCA_003013225.1 Phalaenopsis aphrodite | reverse complement strand
TTTTTGAAAAAACTATCAAATATCAATTTACCCAAACAGATAAAACTTTTGTGCGGTGGTGATGATTGCCGGCCCCAAATCAATCCTAAATCACCATTTTGTCAAAGTGCAAATTGTTGGTTAACATAAATGACGAAACATGTCAATGTTCACATTCATACGTACCACACAATTTTATTGTATTTACATATCTTACACCTAAATATTCATCTTTACATATATACCATTCAAATATTTAAAAGCACATCTAAAATATCAAAATCATATATATATTTTTTTTTAGTGAAATGCACATTTTTATGCAGATATTTATATCACTAAGGTGTGATAAAGGTAAACATGAATGTCTAGATGTAAGATATATAAATATTAAAAAATTATGTGATATATATGCAAATTTCCCTATTTTTTTTAATTTTAGAGAAATTTACATACAACCACACTTTTCTTATGCACTTGTATATTTACACTTATAAAATTTTGGTGTCATATATCCATGCATAAAAAAACATTTTTTGCTTTTAAAAAGTAAACAATAATTATATATTTGATTTAATGTTAAAGTTTTGAGTGACATGGATATAAATATGAATGCTTAGGTGTTAGATATAAAAATACATAAGAATTGTGTGGTATATATTGTGAACTTATTCAATTACTTGATCAATAAACATCAATTTGTTCATCATGCACACACTAAGGGTGCGTTTGCGGCAGCATGTGCGTTTCAGGATAAACGGCTTATCATGAAATGCGACCCGCAGGTCGACCGAGAGGTTCGACCCGCGGCCTGCGTTTAGTGTAAAAATAGAACCAAGTTTTCGGATAAGCGGGAAAAACACGCGATCCAAACGGTACCGCGACGTTTTCAAAAACCCCCCCGCACTTATAAGCTGCCCCAAACGGGCTCTAATTCTCTTACACTCCTATAGCTATTAGAAGCTCACATAACATATCAAATTCAGAAAAGCAAAATTAAAAAAAAATGCAATAATTATTTAGATTCATGTAAATGTCAGCGCTCAAAGACAAATAAATATCAGTTTGTATTCCAAAGGGTCACATTAAACCCATTATAGATCCCATATTAATGATAGCTTAACTGCACTGGTAAACTTTACCTCACAAGAGAGTTAAGTTAAAAATGTCTGACCTCATTTTCTGAAGTTTAAATAGTTGCAGAGTTGCTTCCATTCTCATTGGAGAAGTCCACTCTTCTTGCCCCAGCAAATTGCCAGAATGTAAAGAATGAGGCAGCCGCCAACAGTGCCGCCGGTGGCCTCCCAGAACTGGTGAAAGGTTGGGACATTAAAGAGTTCGATGGTGATATTCATGCCAAATATACCGACCACGACGACGCCGGCGGTGATGACCAGAGTGGCGGTGCTCAGCATAACGCCCATCTGGAGCAGTTGATTCTGCTTCTCGTCGAGCATTATGTTGATGTAATCCTCAGTGTCGTCAACGTACTCCCGAAGCTGCAATATGACCAATACATTAAGAACATGAATATAGCCTTTTGTTCGAAGATTATGCCTTAGAAATTAAGATTTATAATTATGTAATTGGATACTAAGGCATTTTTCCATCGCAAGACAAAATGTAAGCCTCAATGTGTTTTGATGCATAAGACTCATATATTAAAAAAAAAATGCAAATTAATAATTATTATATAAACTATAAAATGTGAAGTAAAAAATAACAACTTAATATTCTAACTTATCAACACATTAAAAAGAAATATAACATTCTAACTATGTAAAAACATAATAAATTGCATAAAATTAAAAATAAAATGTCAATATCTTATCAAATTATGAAACAAAATGGGTTCTACAAACATTACAATATCAAAAAAAAAATTAAGATATTTAAAAAATATATTAAAATATCAAAACATAACAATCAAAATAAATCTAACATATACCTCTCTCTCACTCATCCCACTTAAAATAATAATATAATAAATCATCAATATTTGATTTTTTTAACATGAAAGTTCATATTCCTCTCATCACCCAATTGATTTTTATTAAAATCATTGACAATGAAATATTTATCTTGCACTTTATCCATACAGAATCTATATTCTTCCATTCCTTATGATTTTTATACCCAATTAGTCAGGATTGTGACTTAGAAACTGTATTATGAGATGAATTCCTTGGACTTTCGTGCAGGTCAAAAAAGTGCAGCAGCTGTTGGTGCGACGTCAGCTTTTTATGAAACAGCGGGAATGGTACTAGTTTAAATGTGGATTTATTTGAGGTGGATGATGTCAACCTTCTAAGACTGATAACTCAAGGTTCAACTTTGGTATTGGGTGTCAAATATGAAAGTGGTTACAAGATGAGTTTCACCGAGTACAAAATAATTTTGGAGGATTTGCAAACATGCCAATCAATATCTATGCATTTACATATCTAACACCTAAACTTCAATTTTTAGGCATCACTTTACATGAGCATGAAAAAGTGTATTTTACTTTTTTTTTTTCAAGTTCAAATGGTGGTATTTTTTATGTGATATGAAAGATTTGGAAGGTACAAATGTAAAAATGTAAAGTTTAGATGTTAGATATGTGAATGAATAGGAATTGGGTGGCATGTAGGTAAATGCCCCAATAATTTTATGTGGGAACTGCATGAAATACCATATGCTTTGTTGAAATAACCGAGTAGAATAACTGCTGTGTCAAACGGAAAATAATTTAAATGTGGAACTATCAGAAGAATATAGCATTTTTATTGAATAAAAGAATAGTAGTATGAATATCATTGCTCAACTAAAAAGCAAATTTACATACATCCCACACGTCTTATGTACTTACAGCTCTGATACTGAACCTTCAATTTTGTCTAGTAGAATTCTATGGTTGTCTCGCGATCACAACGAAATATAACAGATTAGTAGACATCAAGAAGTTTGGGTTAAAAATATAAATATATAAAAACCGTGTGGTAGGTATGTAAATCCAGCTAACTAAATTAAGAAAATATTATGAACCTTCGTGCATTAAAGATAAATTCAAAGAACAGAACAAGGAGCTATATGCAATAGTAAACACGTAACCAGGAAGCTTATGCCTGCTGATGGCGATAGGCAGATCTGATTGTCACACAGTTTATCAAAATTGGCGTGCGGATTGTGCCAAAAAGCATAACCGCTTGCATGGAACTACAGCCGTGATGGTTACTACCATTCTTTCGTCGCTAACTCCAGTGAAGGCTTTTCACATCATGGAGCAATTGAGTACCTCTCGGCCCTTTGGGCTGTCCCCTCCTTGTCACCATCACGAGGCCAGCTTTGATTAATGCATTGGGATAGCTCGCAAGTGAAATATGAAGCGATGCTTTTTCTTGGTACTTTTGGAGGCATGAAACCAAAGGGATCATCATAGAAGGAGATAATGAGATGATCATCAACTCTTTCGGGGAAAGTAAGGTATGACAACAACTTGGCATCGGGCCTAATATAACTATTCAAGCAAGTTCTTTTCTTTTTTGTTCAAATAAAGCTATCCATTTTTGTTCTCGACTAAGGTTTGGATAGACCTTTTGTTTGGGATGCTCTAGCTTGTGACTCCGATTTTTTGAGTGTAGTGGAGGCTGATGCCAATTACATGAATTTTTTTGTGTAGCTTTTATAATTTCTTTTATTTTGGTTAATGCAAAATGCACACTTTTACCACCCAAATCTCTCATAGCACATAAAAAATACCACTATTTTGACACTTCTAAAAAATGAAATTTAGATGTTAGATATGTAAATACATAGAAATTGAGTGGTATGTATCAAAATCTTCCAAAGAAATATAGCATACCGCAGAGAGTTTATTAAGGGTGCCATCTATCTGAACAAAGTAAGCCTCTAAAAGCATCTCCAATTCCTCAATGTTAAGCTTGAAACCACCTAATCCTCCGGAGGTGCTTTCTGTTTCAGTTTTGGCATCTTCATCTCTGAGAAAAAAGACGTACAAAATAAATTACAAATTAGCATATAGACATTCTTAATGGAGGCACAATCTAAAATTTTACAAAAAACATTCAACCTTTTCATCAGGGCTAATGACCAACACTGGCAATTTTCAAAATTTCCTCTTGCCAAAGTTATGATATGAAAGATACGATAAATGCTGATAAGAAAATTAAATTAAAAAAAAATAGTCATCTGTTTTCATTCAGACTTGGGACCAACATTCATAGAATTTAACGAACTAAGATTTATCCCTCTTGTAAATCTTAAATTCTGAAATAAACAATCAAGTAGTTTATCTGAATTTAGCAGGATTTAACACTCGTCTTGCCATACAATTTTGCTTAGCTTGTAAATCAAGATCCGAGCCAAACATCTTCCGTATCGTGTTTGATAACTCATCACATCTATTTACTAACCATAAACTGCATGGCCACAATTTTCTTCAATGGTCACAGTCCATCTTCATGCACGTTTGCGGGAGAGGGAAAGATGGACATTTTACAGATGAAATTTCGGCTCCATAAATGATAGAATCTAAATATTGAGTCTAGAAAGCTAACTTTCACTTGGTTATGTCATAGTTAATAAGTTTCATGACCATAGAGATTGGAAAAAACTTCCTGCTTTATAGGACTGCCAAGGAGATATGTGAGGTTGTACGTAGGACCTACTCTAATACTGAAAACGCCTGGGAGGTATTTAATAAGGAGACCGGACTACATGATCTACGACAAGGGGAATTGAGTGTTGCTCAATTTTTCAACACTCTCACACTTTGTTGGTTGTAACTGGACATGTATGAGATTTATTCCTGAAAATGCTCCGATGCCTTTGCCTTGTATAGGAAATTATTGAACCAAAGAAGACCATCAAATTCCTTCTTAGCCTCAATAAACACCTAGATAACGTCATGGGGAGAATCAAGAGAATTAAACCCCTTCCTACCATTCGGGATGCATCTGCAGAAGTTCGAAGGGAGGAAAAGAGAAAGAAGTTAATAATGACAGACAATCATAACACATCATCTGCTGAAGGGTCACCTTGTACACTCAAAACTCCTCTTACAATAATAAGCCCAGGAAAGGACCAACATTGTGCGATCATTGTAAGAAATTTGGTCATGTAACGAAAAAAAATATTAGAAATTACCCTGAAAACCTATAGATTGGAAGTCATCCAATGGAAGACATGATAGGGAGAACCGTGCAAATACTATTGTCACAACCAACAATAATGCATAACTCAGTCCATTTGTCGGAGAACAAATTGAGACACTGCAGAAAATATTAGGTCATGGTTACATTTCTGGAAAAGTACCACAATCCTCTAGCAAGTAACCGACCACTCAACCAACTCCAATTGAAGAACCAAACTTTGCCACTAAAACTGCCCCAATTGTCTCTACTCCACATCAGCTTGACGCTAGTGATCAATACTTCATTTGCTCCAACCAATCCTTGACGCACTCCTTAAACCTCCAAAGATTCTAGAATTACCTCCATGTCCTCTGTCAACATCAGAGGTATTGAAGATGAGGGAGTATGGTCTCTGATGGCACACCTCAACTGTGATGTATGTAAGAATATATGCAATGATAATGATTGTAACCTCAAACGGTAGGCCACCACCCCAATGTGTGTAGCAGTCTCATAGGATCCAAAAAAAAAATTTCTTGCTCCTAGCCAAGATTTTCTGCTAATAAATTCTCAGCTTCAAATAAACCATAAACCACGCTCGAATTGTGCCTCCTACTATGTTTATCTACCTTCCTTTTCATTATATGTTGGGCCTTAGTATATGTCCCTTGAGCTCCGCCAATATCTTGTCTCTCTCTTCCAAGTGCTGGTTTACATTAGATATCAGTGCACTAATATTCTCATAGTGTATCAGGGGGGATGGATCCAGCCTATACAGAATCTTGAAAGGGTTGGTTTGTATCGCAATATGGTACGAAGTATTGTACTAATACTCAATCCAAGAAATCTTCTTGGCCCAAAGCTTTGGCGTATCTGTTACAAAACATATAGGGTATGTCTCCACACTTTTGTTGACCACCTCTGTCTCGCCATCCGTCTAAGGATGATATGATGTGCTCCTCTTTAGGAGGTCCCTTGTAACCTGAATAGTTCCTTTCATAAGTGGATGAGGAACACTGTCTGATATGATAGATTATGGAAGAGCATGCAAACGTACCACTACCCGTATGAACACCGTTCCGACTTAGACAACAGTGTAAGTGTGTCATAATGAACTAAAATGTGCATACTTGCTCCACCGATCAACTACTAAATAAAACCATAACCCCTCTAATCATGACAATCACCTTTATGCCTGTTGTCAAGCTTACAACTGTTTAGGTTCTAATTTTTCTTGCAATAATCCAAGATTGGGCTTTATAACAACAAGATATCAAAAAATGCCTCCTTGAATGAGGACCTTGATGAACTTCACATGACTATACCTCCGCGTTTGGAAAATAGATCGAACAACAAGTTGCTTTGCAAGTTAAAGAAATTTTTATATGACTTGAAGCAATCTTCTCTTACTTGGTTTGACAGGTTTTCTAAGACTATGATTACAAATTGATATCATTGGTGTCAAGTTGATCAAGCACTGTTTGTTAAATCTAATATTAGATACAAATGTATTATTCTCATTGTATATATATATATGATATTATCTTTATAAGTAATGATTCAAAGGAAATTATTATAATAAAAAGGAAGTTTGTAACAAAGTGTGAGATTAAGGACCTCGGGAATCTCAGATATATTCTAGGAATGGAGGGCTCGATCTAAGAAATAAATTTTCATATCCCACAGAAAGTAAATATTAGATCAGTTAGGTGAAAATGGTATGATTGGCTGTAAATCTATTGACACACCCATTGATTCCAACAAAATGTTGAATATAATAAAAAAGTTGTCCAGTTGACAAAAGAAGATATCAAACATTTGTGGGCAAACTTCTTTACCTATCACAAACAAGACCTAATATTGCATAATCATTATAGTAATCCAACACATGAATAATCTAAATAAATATCATTTGGAAGCAGTGAATAAAATCCCAAAATGCTTCAAGATGACCCGTGATTATGGTCTCTTCAAAAGATCTGAAAACAACAAGATTGAGATGTACACAAATGCTAGTTGGGCACGAGAGGTAAATAATAGGAATCAATCATTGGATATTGTTCATACGTCGAGACAATCTCGTCACATAAACAAATAGAAAGAAAGCCACTGTCTCTTGGATTACTGCAAAATCTAAATATCGTCCTCTTGCGCTAAGAATGTATGAGATAATGTGGATTCAAATGCTATTAAGGGAACTTAAGATTAAGATGAAAGACCAAATTAAAATGTTCAGTGATAGCCAAACAAACATTAGATAGCCAAAAATCTTGTGCATCATGACAGAATAAAACAAAGAGATTGCCTAACACTCATCCCAAAAAAGGTTAATAATGGAACTATTTAGCTCAACTATGATCCTGCACAACTTTGACTATTGATATTCTCACTAAAGCATCGTCATGAATTACAGTTTAAGCTTGGTTTGTATAATATATACAACTTAACTTGAGAGGAAGCAATGAAAAGTGTCAATCCACATTAAGAAGTAACTTATTTCCTTTCCTTATAATATATTTCACTAATTGAGTCATTTATTAGATTTTTTCTTTTCTATTATTTTCTAATTTTGGAGGGATTCCTATTTGATTGTCGTTCATTATTATATGTATAACAAGGTGTAATGAATGAAGTTGAGCGAGTCAAATTCTTTTCAAATTACTACAAGTGATATGGTGTAGCTGCTCGATGTACATACCCTAAATTTTAACAACAACTAAGTGGGGTCAGCTACGTGAATCATTTTGCTCATTGTTTCCTGTTGAGTGTCATATTTTCATTTAATTTTTATAGATTAAAATCATTTTTTATACAATATGCCCAAGTCTTTTAAGATCTACCTCTGTCTTTCATAACAAAAGCCGAATCTCAAATACATACTCTTCTAACCGGATCATCAGATGGTCGACGTTTAATGTTACCAAACCACCTAAAAAAACTCTCACTAATTTTGTTCACCACATGAGCTACACCAACACTATCACGTGTATATATATATATATATATATATATGCAATTCTAGCTTTGATTATGCCGAAAAAAGACAACTATTTATTCTATCAAGACATGCTTTGAAATGACTCTTTTAGGTATAGCAAGGCGATGATTTTGTTAGGGTGGTAGATTGATTCCAGAAACCTACAGAGAAGAAGAATAAGCATCTTCTAGTTAAGGAGATTGGTGCGAGAGCTAGAGCAAAATAGCAATAGTAAAACTGTCGTGATGAGGGATTCCGTGATACACAGAATCAAGACCCCACATTCAAAAGACTAGTGAACCATCCCGATTTCTATCCTAATATTTTTAATTTTTTTCTTATTTTATTATTTTTAATTAGGTGTCTTTCAATTATGAGACTATTAATGCATGTACTTTGTTGTATTTGAGACATTTGCTTTATTTTGAGTAATTTAGGATATTGCAATTTCTATTTTCTACTTTAAGGAGTGTTGAATCATTTTCTTTTTGTAAGTGATGTGTCTATTGCTTGTTTAGGAATGGGTGGTGAACCTCCTCGACATCCGTATATCGTCTTTTCAGAGTTCTTTGTTGTTTTCAGTCAAGACTACAGTCGAACGTCATCTATCCACAACCAAACATTGTCGAACGCCCATGTTTTTATTTCCTTCTCATTTCACAATTACCTTCCCGTAAAATCCGCTTCCACAACACCTTCAAGGAGCCCTAGAACGGTATCACTTTACGTGCTAGATAAGTAAATACATAAAAATTGTGTGGTATGTATGTAAATTTCCCAATCCTTTTTTAGGTAACCATGCCAAAAAAATAGCTTTCACTAGACTGAAGCTATTTATTCCTACATTTGTATAGTAAAATGTGGAAAGCAAGGAATCACGACTTGATAACGACTACGAACGACTACGAAACAATTCACGGTTGTCCTGCAGAAATTATAGCCCATCAAACACGAGAACAAAATGATAGAGGTTAAGGCAAGGATTTGGGTGGTTTTTATTGGACGACATCACTTAGTTCCATAAACAGATGATTTCTATATATATATAGTTGCAATTAGGATTTCTATCGATTGTAAGAACTTAAACCGTATGAATGACCATATTACTCCTTAATCCAGTCATTACTAGCATAAGCCAATAGAACTTTGTTTTCAATCGGAGTTTATCATTTTCCAAGCTTCATTAAATTTAGTCAATAGTTTAGCTTGATAGCTAGTGTCTAACAAAATTTGAATTTCGGGTGCATGATTTTTCATATCACAAATTAGTTTCGCATTAGAATTCCTAAACTCTAAAGCATCCAAGATCATATCCTGACATAAAATTCCTAGTTAATAGATAAAGTAAACATAAAAATAAAAGGATATTCACTTATTGTCTTAGACTTGACAAAAAGATAATACAATACACGTACTACCACATTTTATAAAAAACATAACACGATCAACATGGTTAATACAAGCACAATTGTCAATATGCTATGATCAGCCTTCTAGCGTCTATGTCGAAGAACATACATTTCCACAAGGGTTTTTGGTCATTTAAAGATATAACTGCCTCATATTGCAAAAAATATAAGTACCACACGGAATTTCAAGAGTGGAGGAACAAAAAGGTATTAAAAAAAGAGCATTGTTACTACAATTAGCATTAATGATTGTTTAACACAGCTATAGGTGAAATTAAAAGGACTTGGTTCTAGGAAAACATTCTACGCAAGATCTACAACAAATATTTCTTCAGATTATTCCTTCTCAAACCTTTCTTCACCTAGCCTACTTGAAGTACAATAAGAGGCAAAGAAAACAACTTTGCTTACCCGTCATCATCCATTTCAAGTTCAACATTTCCGATATCAACTCTCGAAGAGGTTTCACCAGCTCGTTGATGAGCCAGTTTCTCAGTTAAATACATTTCGGCCATATCCATGTCATCATCCAGTAAGTGTTCCAGCTCATCTCTTACCTATTAGGTGAGAACAATGCACATATTACAAACTTACAGGATTCAAGTTCATTAAATCTAAACTAAACAATAATAAATATTGGTGCCAATTGATTAAATCAAAATATCATAAGTGTTCTCTGCATGATGAGATAAAATGAAATATGCAAAAGATGCATAATCACATTTGAGCCACATACATAATGTTTACACAAAAGCAATTATAGACATCTATAATACTGATAACACAACACATGAAGAGCTGTAGAGCAATTACAAGGAAAATTTACATGCAGATCACACGATTCTAATGTATTAACATATCTCACACCTAAACTTTCATATTTACACATATAGCATTCAAATATTTAATATATCACACACATTTTCATGTATAGGTTTACAGCATTCTATGCATGTAAATATGAAGGTTTAGCTGTGAGAAATATAAATGTTATAAGAACTGTGTGCTACTGCTAGGTATGTAAATTTCCCAATTTATAGTTATAGCCCACATTTTCGTATACCAACAATTGATTTTTTTCTTAGTGAAAAATGAATTTCAGAATTTCTTGGTTCAGACCTTCTGCACACGTCCAGAAATTGCAACGAGGCGGGACTTTATCTGCCTTACGCGCTCGAGATTAAGTGTGCTGATTTTTGACGTCAACTCGTCCAGAGCAGGGTATGCTTCTTGCTCCAAGGTTAATGTCTGAAAATTTAAAACAAGAACAGACGTCGATAAAAAAATGGGGAGCATTTACATTCCTACCACAAAATTCTTATGTATTTACATATCTAACACCTAAAGTTTAATTTTTACATTTATACCACCAAAATCTTTCATATCACATCATAACTTTTAACATTTAAACTTTTAAAATATGAAATACACCTTTTCATGCATAGGAAAGGTGGCATGCATGAAAAAATTGAAGTTTAGTGGTCAGATATGCAAATACATAAGAATTGAGTGGTTTGTCTGTAAATCTTACCAAAAAAAAAAAAGAAAGTGAATGAAGTATATAGCAGTTGCTTAGCCAGAGGACAACGTATTAGATAAAGCCTAATGAAATGAAACTAACAAGGGCCCCTTCGCAATGCATGGAATAAAGTTGCATTAAAAAGATGTTAAGTGAGCATATGCAAAGTTTGCTCAAATACAAATATTTATAGCTACACAACTTAAATTTTGAGTGATTTAAAGCAATCAGATCTAGCCTAATTCGGAAGCTATAGTTGTATTCCTAAAACACAAATATTAACACCTATAAAACCTATATTTTTTAGCCTTGATAATTATGGTACTGATAGCATCCCCTCAAATCACTACGGTCATGCTAAAAAGCTTCAACTTGCCCAAAAGAACTGATGGCATTGTCGTGTAATGGCCTTCTGTTAAGAATTTGGCTGGTTAACAACCAGGAAAATTCAAGGGGCATTTACTAACAAACCACACAATTCTTATGTATTTACATATCTTTAAGATTTAATTATTAAATTTATACCATGCAAATCTTTCATGTCACATAAAAATATCACCCTTTTAACATTTAAAAAGTGAAATAAAGTTTTTTCATGCACAGGAAAGGTGGCATATATATAAAAAATGAATTTTAAGAGTTAGATATGTAAATACAAAAGAATCGAGTGGTCCGTATGTAAATCTTATTGTGAGTTGTTAAAGGGAAATAATAATAGAAGAGATTTAATATTGTTAAAAGGAAATAATAATTCTAATATTATTACTAACAAGCTTTTTCTTGCTAAATTAAATAATAATGATGACAAGAAGGATTTAAAGCTGTTGAGAACTGTACAGAGTTTAGGGTCCTATTTGTAAATGGGATGTCAAAGGTTTTATTTGTATAGAAAGTTGCAAGGCTATATATAAGCCAAAGTCTTTCATGAATAGAAGAGATTCTTGAGCAAAAACATATCAATTTGGTATGAGGGCGCTAACCTACCGCCACCTGCACCGCATCTTGCTCGATCCGTGGAACTTCTTCAGCGTCGTCCTTGAAATCGTGAAGCAACATCGATGAACAAGCTGGTTCATGAAGCAGCCGCGGCGAGTACGATCAGATAGGTTTCGTCTTGGAGAAGCAGTCCCAATCTCTAACAGTGGCATTGTCTTAGCGAAACAGTTGCGATCAGAGCTAACAGAGGAGGCTTCGACTTCAAACAGGGAGGCGGGAACAACTTAGGTGGTCTTCGTAGGCAGTGGCCGGCGCAATCTTGCTTGAGACTCAAAAGTGAGGAAGGCAATGGAGCAGTGTCTTTATTTTTGGAGTTGCACTCGACGATAGGGAGGCGAAGGATAGAAGCGGCTGTAGTTTTGCGTGCGGATAAGAGGGGGTGCAGCCTCGTGCGGGCTAAGCCAAAGCGGATCGCACGAACTTGTAGAAAGGAAATTGTGTGTGATCTAGACTTGATCCTTGTGATTATAAATGTCAAGAGTCGGAGATAGATTAAGGGATTGGAACTTCTGGTGAAGATGGATCCTAAAGTTCTAAAGATCTTGGTTGGGTGCATATAGGGAGCTAGCGTCATAACGAGAGACACTACCCTAGCAAGTGCTCCGACGCAGATGAAGCTAGATCTCCCTCTTGTGCATTAGAAGCTCGATGGATCAGAAACAAATTTGAGTTGATCGCATCGGGTCAAGGCTGCTCTATTAGAGAAGAGCCAATAAAGATACCTAACTAGAGTCAAGCCAAAGAGAGACAGTGCTGAGAGGGATTAGTGGAGAACCACAAATGTCTTGCTTTACGCCTGGCTACTCAACTTGATGGTTTCATGGATTGCCTCATCAGTGGATTTCATTCGAAAATGAGAAACATTTTGGCAAAGCTCAAGAGGATTTATGCTGGAACTGAGAACCATATGAGTGTGTTCCAGATTCAACGTTGAATAGAAACAATGGTTCAGGATTATAGATGGATTCAGTTGTGGCAAAATCTTGATCAATTCTCACCTATGTTGAATTGTGGTGATCTAGGGTGCAAGAAGGGAGAGATTTTTGCACAGATGAGGACTATACAATTTCTAACTCATTTGAATTCAGCCTTTGATTGGAGGAGATCGGTCCTCCAAGCCCAGACAACAATTTCTTCACTGGATGAGACCTTCGCCGAGATGATACAACAAAGTCACATGAAACTGCACTCTGAGTTGAGAGGACTTCCAGATATGCGATCAGCTTTGACCGCCTAGTTGAAAATATGACAAGTGTTCAGAGGAAGACCCACAGATGCTACAACTATGAAGAAGTAGGACAAATGAGCAGGGATTGTCCAAAACCACCTAAGTAGAGAGAGACGTGTGGACATTGACAGTCCAGACGTCGTGGTCATAAATGTAGGGGTTGAAGGGGTGGACGAGGGGGCAACCGGACAAATTTGATGGTAGCGAAGAATGAGGGAGCGACAGGGGTGATCTTTACTGATGAGGATCACGAGGTCCTAGAGATGTTGAAGAGGAAAAGAAAGCAGCAGGTGATTTGATTAAGGATGCATCCGCCCTATCGACATCAAAGGGGAACACTACTACTTATGTACACTCAGCCAAAGGTACTCATCATACACATTATCTTTCCTCTATATCCACCATAAGATTACTAGAATGAATAGTAGATTCCAGTGCATCTCGCATATGGCAGGTAACATTAGTGAGTTCGCTTCCTAAACTCATATAGCAGTTCCAAAGTGCATTCAGACCGCTAATGAAACAACACAGTCTGTGCTTGGCAAGGGTAAAGTGAGATGTACCAATTATATGCCTTTGTTCAATGATTTGCATGCTCATTCCTTTCAAGTAAATCCTTTATCCATTAGTGTCATTATTCTCTCATTAAAATGTGTTATTTTCTTTGATGTTCTTAAGGTGATCTTTTAAGAGAAGGGGACTAGCCAGAGACTTGGGATTAGCACGTGGCATAGTGGACTCTAGAGGGAATGGACTCAACATGAACATCCATGGAAAAGAGTGAAGTAGCAGGAGGATCTGGGAGGAGCGTTGATGATGTAGTGCTGCTAAATCATAAGCACAATAAACACTCTTCATTTAGCCTTTTAAGTCAATTTTATTCGACTTTGCCTGAGAAGAAAAATAAACAAAAACTTGTGTGTGATGTTTTTTAGTTTGGTAAGCATACTAGGAACTCTTATGACAGTTCTGGTAAAATGAGTTCTAATGTTTTTGATTTGGTACATTCAGATATGTGGGGACCTTGTTCTACAACTTCGATGAATGTCTATAGATATTTTGTGACTTTCATTGATTGTTTTTCTTGTGTTACTTGATTATATTCGATAAGAAACAAAAGTAATGTGTTTGTCTGCTTTAAAGACTTTCACATGACGATTACGACTCAATATGATGCAATAGTGAAGATATTGAGGTATGATAATGAGTCAAAATATACCAACAAGGCATTTGGGGGGGGGTACATGACCGCCTAGGGGATACAACATCAAATCATATGTTCATACACACCGACATAAAATGGTGTATCAGAGAGAAAGAACAGACACTTTCTAGAGGTTATCTGAAGCATGATGATCTCGATGAACGTCCCAAAGTACCCATGGGGGCAAACAGTTTTGACAGCCGCTCAATTGATCAATAGAATGTCTTCAAGTGCGTTGAAGTGGCAATCTTTTTGTGAGTTGTTAAAAGGAAATAATAATGGATTCCTCCCATTGAAGGTATTTGATTGTGTATGTTTCATGAAGGACAATAGACCAGCAATAGGGAAGTTGTATCAGAGTTGTGAAGTGTGTTTTTTTGCATTATTCTGCAACTTAGAAGGGTTATATTTGTTGGAGCTCAATAGAGAAGAAATTGTTTGTGAGTATAGATGTTATTTTTAGAAAATTCAAACTGTACTATTCCGTGGAGGTGACCTCACCCACTGGTGACTCGTCGGATAATGGAGATATGAAGCAAGAGGGGTAGAGTAGTGATGGTGAGAGATCGGCATATGTGGGACGATGTCTTGTCCCATTTGATGGGAAGGATTGGAGGAAAAGCCGGTCCCTAAAGAAAATGAGCCTGAAGGTGGTGAAATTCAAGCTCAAGGAAAGTTGACAGTGTATAAAAGGAGAAAGAAACAAACAAAATGAGATGACAGTGCCTGTCGTGTCACTCGTGCTAACAAGTTCATTGTTTTGATCTACCCCACGTTTGAGGCACCTACACCTTCCACCTCAGAATTTGATTCAAGAGGTGATATGATTCCTCTCTATTCTTCTCTCACTCTCATGACTTTAAGGAGGATCTCTAGCAAAAATGTGTGTCATTCTCTTGATCGTTATTGTTAGGTGTAGAGTCTGACTGGAGCATCCATGAGCAGCAGGTAGGCTGACTTTCTCGCAAACAGTGCTCTCGGCGCCTTGGCGCCTGGCTATGTGCGCTCAAGCGCCCATTAGGTGTTCCCAGACCGAACATATGGAAAATCCTGCGCTCATTATGGGCGCTTAGGTGCCCAATGTGGACGCTTAGACACTCACTTTTGGCATTGGAGCACCGGCTACCCGAAAGTTTGGCGCTTAGGCGCCAAGTCTCAACGCCTAGGCTCCCAGAACAGTTAGTAACAGGATTACAGTTTTTAATCCTGATTTCAAGCTTTTTTGTTGAGTTTTGTTGTTTCTTTCTTCAGTATTCTTTGACAAGCATTCTGAAGAAGGTGAAGGGTGTTGAAGAGGTGAATTTCAATGATTCGACATGATTTTTGTGTCAGATTTAAGAAGGAAGATTGTTTGTGCAAGTCCTATAAATTTTTTCGTGTGTGTGAAGAAGAAACGTGTGTGTCCTTTGTAAATTTTTCTGAATATATAGTCGAATTTGTGGTCGTGTGACCTCGTGATTTTTTCTTGTTCTTGAGTTTTTTCACATAAAATTCTTTTATTTTTCTGGTTGCTTTAATTGTGCTTCTGTGTTTAAATTTTTTGTTTCGATTTTCTCAAATTTTGTGATCCTATTCTGTGGTGAAATTGAAAGAAGATTCATTTGTAGTAGCTTTCTTAACAAACTGGTATCAAAGTAGGGGGGTTCGATTCAAGTGGGAGCAATAGCTGAAGAAGCAAGATTTAAGGTGGAGAAGTTCAATGGGATGAATTTCACATTCTGGAAGATGCAAGTAGAAAATTTAATGTATCAGAAAAAATGATACTTGCCACTAAAAAGAGTTACAAAGAAGCCTGAATCTACGACTATGAAGGAATGTGAAGTATTAGATCGAACAACACTAGGTTCAACCAAGTTGATGCTTTCATCATCTGTTGCGTTCAACACTATGTAGCACCGATACTTCTAAAAATGCGTTGTACACGTGTCGGACACGTATCAGACACTGACACTTGTCCGACACGCCCCAACACTTCTCCGATACTATAAAAAATATGTATGAATTTTTTCAAGCTCAAACACATCTAGGGCACCCTCAACCTCACATCGAACGTGAACATGACACGATTTCAAGAAAATGAGACATGAAAATTAGAAAATTATAAATATGCATATAGCCTTAATTATTCCTCATAGTCAAAACCACTCATATTTCGTCGTGTTGAAGCTCTCACTAATATTCGTCAAAATCGAGAATCAAAGGTGCATCTACTATTCGAAACTGAGCATTACTAATTCCCCCATTGTAATCATAGGATTTTTTAAATTTTAGTTGATAAGTCAAATTATAAGTTAGATCACTATATTGAAACATATTATATCTAATTTTAAAAATTAATTTTTATAAGCATGAAATTTTATAATATAAAGTACATTTATGAGGTTAAATTTTATTCTTGAATAATTTGTATTGTGATATTTTTAATAAAAAATACTGATAAAATATATATTTTATCTTCATAATCAATTAAATATAAACGTGTGTCCATGATGTATCATGTCCTGATATTTTCAATTATGTTGTGTGCCTGTATCATGTCCGTGTTTGTGCTTCATAGGTTCAACATTGTGAATGAAAAAAAACTACGGTGGATCTAATTGCGGCATTAGCCAAGACGTATGAAATCTTCTACTTACAATAAAATTTTTCTGATGAAAAATTATTCAACATGAAGATGACGCAAGATGGTTCAATGACAGAACATCTCAATAAATTTGTGACAAGTCAGTTGTGTTATGTGAGGATCAATTTTGATGATGAGTTTAGAGCACTGGTGATACTATCTTCATTGTCGGAAAGCTCTGATGGTTTGGTAACGGCAGTAAGTAATTATTTAGGGACTCCGATGTTGAACTTAGATGACATCGTGGTCTGATGTTGAATTAAGAAGTTCGCAGAAAAACAACGAATGGTAATCTTCAGGTTCTGCGTTGAATGTTGATAACAGGGGAAGAAATCTGAGCAGGAATACAGACAGAGGCAGATCTATGTCCAAGAAAGGAAAACCCAAGTCAAGCAGAGGAGAATATTGGAACTGCGGTAGGAAAAGGTATTTCAAGCAGGGCTGCAAAGCTCCAAGGAAGGGTAGTGGTGGAGGACAAAAAAAAATAGTTTTTCTACTAATGTCTCCAAAGTAAAATCCAAAATGACTCCCCGGTGTCATCTCTAGCCAGCACTGAATCCTGGATAGCGGATTCAATTGCCTCTTTTCTTGCTTTCCCCAATAAAAGGATAATTAAAAACTACACTCAGAATAATCTAGGGAGTTGAAAAGGATAATGTTGATATTGAGTTGCCAAATAGAGTAATCTGGAAGCTTACTAAGTCAGACATGTTCCTAGTTTGAAGAGAAATCTTATCTCAGTGAGAAAGCTGACAAAGTTAGGACTCACGACAACTTTCACAGGTAATTCGTGGAATGTGATCAAGGGACATTGGTGATAGCTCAGAGCAAAATTGAAGAAACTCTTTATCTAATCAATAAAATGATTGATTTCATTGATGCGGCTAGAACCAGAGTAGATGCAAGTTTGTGGCACCATGGCCATATGCGCGAGAAATTTATGAAACCCCTACTTTCAAGAATAAGCTTCAGGGTTTGAAATCAGTTGAGATGGATTTTTGTGAATATTATTTTTATGGCAAGTAGAAGAAAGTTTCTCTCCAATAGCGAGTCAATGGTGAAATTAAAGAAACTGGAGTAGACCATACTGACGTATGAGGTCCTACTCTAGTTCAGTCCATTTGAGATTCTCGTTATTATCATATTCATTGATGATCACATGAGAAATATATTAATTTATTTCTTAAAGCAGAAATCTAATGTATTTGAAGTCTTTAAGAAATGAAATACTATTATAGAAAATAAGACAGACTTAAAGTTGAAGTGTCTCAGATCAGATAATAGAGATATCATGATTAGAAGTTCAAAAATTTCTGTGCTACATGAGTTCATTGTCCCAAGGACACCACAACAGAATGGTGTAGCTGAGCGCATAAACAAAATAATCACGGGGAGTGCTAGGAGCATGAGACTACATGCAGGCTTGCCAAAACAGCTTTAAGCTGAAGCAAAAAACACTGCAGTTCAATAAACACTGCATTTTATCTAATCAACCGTAAGTCCATCAGTACCTTTGTACGAATGCTTACCTGAAAAAGTCTGGAGCGACAAAATGTATGTCTATCTTATTTAAAAGTATTTAGGTGTTATGCATATGTGCATGTTGATGTAAGGTCCAGAAGAAAGATTAACTCAAAATCTGTCAAATTACACCTACATTGGATATGACTCAGATAAGTTTAGGTACAAATTCTGAGATTATCAACAACAGGGACATCACTTTCAACGAAATGAAGATGTACAAGAACAGGGTAACTCAGGACAATCTGTCAACTACTTCTAAATAATCCATATATATGTAGATAGATAATGTTGGTGATCAGGAAGATGAAAAAGGAACAAGTTTTCAACCAGAAGGAGCACTAGAAGTTACTCAATAAACTGCTGCTGAATTTATAATATCTAGTAGAGTGAAACAACCTATACAAAGGTATTCTCCTTCTTTACACTATTTATTATTAATTGATAGAGGTGAACCAGTGTTTTGAGGAGACCACTCAAGTTGAAGATTCAAGGGAGTGGGAACTCGCCATGGATGAAGAAATGCATTTTTTGGATTCAAATCAGACTTGGGATTTGACGGTACTACCAAATGGCAAAAGAGGACTTCACAACAAGTAGGTCTACAGGCAGAAAGAGAAGTTAAATGGTAGCAAGCGCTACAAGGCAAGGTTTGTTGTGAAGGGTTTGCAACAAAAGAATTAAGTGGATTACACAGATCTTCTCCCCAGTGGTGAAGATGAAGACTGTCAGGGATGTGCTAAGTTGGGTAGCAGAGGAAGATCTACGTCTAAAGCAGATAGATGAAAAAACAGCTTTCTTACATGAAAATTTGGAGAAGTTATACATTGTGCAACCACAAGGTTACAAGGTTCCAGACAAAGAAAATTTGGTCTGCAGATTGAAGAAGAGTCTTTATGGCTTGAAGCAGACTCCCAGACAGTGGTACAGGAGGTTTGACAGGTTGATGTTAGACATTGGGTACATGAAGTGTCAGACAAACCACTGTTGTTTCATCAAACACTTCGGTAATTATTATATTTTGCTTCTTTTGTATGTAAATGACTTGCTGATTGCAGAAGCAGATATGAAGAATATTAGGGACATGAGAAAACAGCTATCAAGTGAGTTCAAGATGAAAGATTTAGGTCCAACCAGGAAGATCCTCAGAATGAGAATCAGCAGAGACAAGAGTGCAGAAATACTAAAATTGTCTCAAGCAGAGTATGTTGAGAAAATCCTACATAGGTTAACATGAGTGAAACGAAACCAGTTAACACTCCATTAGGTAGTCACTTCAAACCATCTAAGGAGCTATCACCAAACTCTGAAGCAGAGCAAGTATAAATGGAGAGAACTTCGTATGCCTCAGAAGTTGGAAGTTTTGATAAATGTGATGATTTGTACCAGACCAGATATTGAATATGTAGTGAGAGTGATCAATAGGTACATAGGCAATCCAGGCATGCATCATTGGGAGGCGATAAAGTGGATTCTCAGGCATTTGAGAGGAACAATCGACAGGGTACTTTGCTATGAAAATACAGGTATCGGTCTACAGAGATTTATAGATTCAGATCTGGTAGGAGATCATGTTGGGAAACACAACAATGAGTTGGATTTTCAGGTTACAGAAGATCGTTGCATTTTCAACTATGGAGGCCGAATATGTTGTTATTACTGATGCTAGCAAGGAAATGAATTCACTACAGAATTTTATGACTGAATTGGCAATGAACAAGCGATTGGAATGCTCTACAGTGACAGCATGAGTATGATTCATCTTGCTAAGAACGTTGTTCTTCATGTCAGAACAAAACACATCTAGCTTAATTATCGTTTCATTTAATCACTTCTTGAAAATAGGCAATTATTTCTGGAAAAGATACATACAACTAAAAATCTTGCACATATGTTGGCGAAGGTGATGACTGTTGTGAAACTGAAGCTGTGTTTTACTTCAGTTGAGTTTCAAGAAGGTTGAGACTAAGGGTGAGTCACACCAAAGGACGTGACTATGAAGAAGATTAAAATGGAGATGTGAGTACAGAGAAATGGATTTGGTGCTATCAGCCTCCAAGTGGGAGAATGTGAGGTGTGGAGTCTGATTGGAGCACTCATGAGCAGTAGGTAGATTGCTTTCTCGCAAATTGTGCTCCTGACGCAAAGCGCTCAAGCTCCCATTGAGTGTTCCCAGACCGAGCGGGAAGAAATTTTGTGCTTATTATGGCGCTGAGGAGCAGGCTACTTGAGAGCTCGACGTCTAGGTGCTAAGTCTGAGCGCCTGGAACAGTTAGTGACAGGATTACAGTTTTTAATCCCGATTTCAAGCTTTTTTTGTTGAGTTTTGCTATTTTTTCTTTTGTATTCTTTGACAGGCATTCTGATGAATGTGAGAAGTGTCAAAGAGGTGGATTTTGGTGATTCAGCGTAATTTTTGCGTCATATCAAAGAAGGAAGATTGTTGGTGCAAGTCTTGTAAGTTTCATCGTGTGAGTGTAGAAAAAAAACTTATATGAGTCCTTTATAAAACTTTCTAAATTACATAGTCAAATTTATAGTGGTGTGGCTCCGTGGTTTTTTCCAGTTCTCAGGTTTTTCCACGTAAAATTTCTGTGTTTTTCTGGAATGCTCTACAGTGACTGCATGAGTGTGATTCATCTTGCTAAGAACGTTGTTCTTCATGTCAGAACAAAACACATCTAGCTTAATTATCATTTCATTCAATTTCTTCCCGAAAATAGGCAATTATTTATGGAAAAGATACATACAACTGAAAATTTTGTAAATATGTTGGCGAAGGTGGTGACTGCTGTGAGACTGAAACTGTGTTTGACTTCAGTTAAGTTTCATGAAGGTTGAGACTACGGATGAGCCACACCAGAGCACGTGACTATGAAGTCGATTAAAATAGAGATGCAAGTACAGAGAACTGGATTCGGTGCTATCAGTCTCCAAGTGCGAGAATGTGAGGTGTTGAGTCTGAATGGAGCACTCATGAGCAGCAGGTAGGTTGGCTTTCTCGCAAATTGTGCTCCAGACGCCAAGCGCTCAAGCTCCCATTGGGTGTCCCTAGACAGAGCAGGTAGAAATCCTGTGCTCATTCTGGCGCTGAAGAGCAGGCTACCTGAGAGCTCGACGCCTAAGCGCTAAGTCTGGGCGCCTGGAATAGTTAGTGACAGGATTACAGTTTATAATCTCAATTTCAAGCTTTTTTTTGTTGAGTTTTGCTATTTCTTTCTTTTGTATTCTTTGACAGGCATCCCGATGAATGTGAGAAGTGCCAAAGAAGTGGATTTTGGTGATTCAGCGTAATTTTTGCGTCAGATCTAAGAGGGAAGATTGTTGGTGCAAATCTTGTAAGTTTCATCGTGTAAGTGTAGAAAAAAAACTTATGCAAGTCCATTATAAAACTTTCTGAATTACATAGTCAAATTTATAGTAGTGTGGCTCCGTGGTTTTTTCCAGTTCCCAGGTTTTTCCACGTAAAATTTCTGTGTTTTCCTGGTTGCATTTGTTTTGCTTCTATAATTTTTTTTTTTGTTTCAGCTTTCTCGAATCTTGGGATCTTACTATGCATTGAAATTAAAAGGAGACTCATTCACAATAGTTTTCTTAACAGTTATTCTCCTAAATGTTTTAGTTTCCCACATGACATTGCTCAGTTTGTCTCATACTCTAGCATATCACACGTATACGGAGCATTCCTCATATATTTGGACAATGTCTGTATACACAAGTGTTGACAGATAGCTAAGGAGGATCCAAAGTGGAAGGTTGTTATGTTGGAGGAAATTGGTGCTCTCAAAAAGAACAAGATGTGAAAGTTGGTGTCGCTACTAACAGAAAAAAAAGTAGTCAAGTGCAAATGGGTCTTCATAATGAAGCAGACCCTATAAGAAAAGATTGATCCTTACAAAGCACGGTTGATGGCGAAAGGTTATAATCAAACATGACATTAACTATGATGAGACATTTGCACCAGTGGCAGAGATGAGCACAATAATGATACTCGTCTCTCTGTTGTGAATGGTGGATGGATGTTACACTAACTAGATGTGAAGAATGTATTTCTTCATAGGATTTTCTAGAGATGTACATGGAGATACCCTCAGTCTTTGACACAACTAAACTGTAGGCAAGGTATGCAAACTGAGGAAGTCACAGTTCAGTTTGAAACTCTCCTAGAGATTGGTTTGACAGGTTCAGGAGAGCAATAGTAGGCATGGGCTATCGACACATCAATGTCGACCATAGTATTTTATCGATGACATGATGGTCACATTATTATTTTTTTTGTGCATGTGGATGATATGATTGTCATCAGTGATGATGAGAGAAAGATAGTTCAACTGAATGCATGTCTGGGCAAAGAGTTCGAGAAGGACTTGGAACAGTTTAAATAATTCTTGAGATTGAGGTGGCTCGTAGAACAGAGGGGATTGTTCAATCTCAGAAGAAGTATGTGCTAGATTTGCTCACAAAGACGGGTATGTTGGGATGCATGCTTGAAGTTTCACCAATTGATCAAAAGGCAAAGTTGAGCACAGAGACAGAAGGGAATATTGATCGTGAGAGGTACCAAAGGTTGGTAGGTCATCTCATCTATTTGAGTCACTCGTCCTGACATATCATTTGCAGTAAGTGTGGTGAGTCGCTGCATGCAACGAAAAAGGGTCACATGGATGCAATGTATCAGATTCTGAGGAACCTGAAGAGTGCACTAGGAAAGAGGTTGATCTTCAGAAAAAATAGGCATTCAAGCATTGAGAGCTACTGTGACTCTGATTGGGCAGGTTGTGCTAATGACAGGAAGTCCACGTTAGGATATTGCATTTTCGTGGGAGGCAATTTAGTCTCTTGGAAGAGCAAGAAGCAGTCAATAGTTGCGAGGTCAATGACAGAGGCCGAATACAGGGCCTTGAGAGTTGTCGAGATGTTATAGCTAAGAGCTTTATTGATAGAGCTTAATGTGGATCAAGGAGCTCAAATGAAGTTGTGGTACGACAACAAGTCAACAATCAACGTTGCCAACAACCCAGCGCAACACGATAGAACCAAGCATGTGAAGATTGATAAGCTCTTCATCAAGTAGAAGCTAGTGGACTGCCAGAGATAAGTCGTATAGCTACTAGAGAGCAAATAATTGCTGCCTCACAAAGGAACTTAGCTCATTAGATCTATCGAGGTTGCGTGACAAAATGGACTTAGTGGACATCTTTTGCCCATCTTAAGGGGGAAGTGTTGAGAACTATATATAGTTAGAGTCCTATTTGTAAATAAGAAATATAAAAGATGTTCTATTTGTATAAAAAGTTATAAAGCTATACATAAGTCAAAGTCTTTCATGAATAGAAGAGATTCTTTGAGCAAAAACATTTCAATTAAACCATTGTAGAGATAAAATTACATGTTTGAAGACATTATGGCATGCATTTAAATCAGCAAAGAAATCAGCATAATTCTTGATATGCATACAACCATGGACCACATAGGTTTGTTGCTACATTTGAGGAGGAGAAATTATTCTGCCTTAATTATGCATTATTGTGTTTTTATTTCTTTTTTCCTTCTTATCATGAAGTTTTGAATGTCCCTCCAATTGTATGAGGATTAGTCTAAGTTGTAAATATTTATTATCTACTTGTATTAGTTTAATGAGAAAATCAGAAAGATCTTCCTCTAAAAAAAGCTAATCCTAAATTCCACAATAATGCAATGTTTAATTAATAAATGGAACAGCTCATAACCTCAAACTGCCTTATTTAATCAAACAATCAACGCATACCTCAGATTCAAGCAGTCTACATGCTGACTCAAGACAGGCTTCAAGTGCTCTGAACTCAAACGGCAGCACTTTGGTACTTCCATTACTGTATGCATCCAAAGCGAGCCTGGGGCTGCCTGATTGTGTTTGACTAGTTAAAACAGCCTTAGAAGTACCATCTGCATCGCCTTCATCGGATTCTGTAACCTTCATAAAGCCAAATAATGAAGGATCAATGGATCACTACATAAAATGTCTCAAACCACCTTCTGTGTTATTTATAAATTAGAATGCACACTCAATACAATAAAAATGTGTGTGAGGCATCAATAAGGAGGGAGAAATAATAAGACAAACCACGCAGCATGTAAAAATTTGGAAAAAACAAGAGTCAGAATGGTCCCCTGGCAATCTCAAATTCTATAAAAGAGTTAATTTAGTCCCTAGACTCGTTTAAAGGAGGCTAAAATAGTCCTTCATGGGGATTATTTCAACCCATATTACAAGAGCCTAAGAACTAATTTGGCACTTTATAGACACTGAGATAAAAATGACCCAAAGTAAATAGTCAGGAGACTATTTTGGAACTTTACTCTGGAAAAATTATAAGTTCACAGCAGTGCATTGAAGGTCCATGACCAAACCTACCACATTTCAAATTAAATGGTTTCAAAACAAGTGGGAACAGGTTGCCTGGGGCCCACCCTGAATTTTGGGACTTCTGTGGCAGTTTGACCAACCCTGAATTTCGGACTTGTGTGGAAGGAGGGTAGGCAGTTCCACCATTTTCCCAACCCCCTCCTGAATTTAGGGACTTCTGTGGCTGCTTGCCCACCCTCAATTTCGGACTTCTGTGGAAGGAGGGCAGGCAGTTCCATCATTTGCCCAACCCCCATGCCAAGCCCCACCCCACCCAAAAAAACCCACCCAAAGTTCGCCTTGGCCTTCTGCAAACCCAACCCCCATTCTTGGCCTCACCCTCGCATCGCGCTTCCTACTTAGGGAATGAGGACGCTCTCCCTCGCCAAATTCATCCCCATCCAGCCAGCAACTGTGAACCACCCCACAAAAATCTACTGCCAGTGGCCTGAAGTTTCCTCTGACCTCTCTGACTCCTCCAACTCTCTACCTCTCACCTAACTCATCTTCGTCACCCCATCCAGCCAACGGCCATTGAGCAGAAATCGGCTTCTGGATGGAACACATCTTGAGACTTGTATTGGATATGTAAGTCGTGAATGGATGCATCTTCACTTTTATCTTTTCCTGCTGCCTGAACTGATGAATAATATGATTTCTTTCAAATTTTTTAAAGCTTCATATTGCAATTTTGTGTTTCCTGGATGGAATTTTTCTTTTTGGTTTCCCTATCTTATATTTTCTTGTAACTTGTAAGTTGGGCTCTCGATCAATTTTTTATCATTGCCAACTTATTCCAAGATTAATGCAGATGTCTGATTGGATAAGATTTTATTTTTAAGTTCTTGACAGCCTTCTAGATAAGAACATCAGAGACGCTAGTTTACTTCTCATTTACTTGCTGATCATTATTTTTACTTTTATTGCTCTATGGCTGCCACTCAATTACTGCATTCTCTCATGTGCGCCTATATTGCTTATATTGCTTTTTTCTTAGTGCTTTTAACCGATTATTACTGCTTCTTTCTTTTATCGTGATGATTCATATATGTTAATATATTTTTTCATGCTAACATGCAAATTTCTGAAGCAGTGTAAGTTTTAAGATGCTGTAACATTGCATTTGTGAACGTCTGGCTGTTCACCTTTTGATAAATCTTTTACACCTTCATCACACCTGATATTAAGGATCACTAAATTTATCTATAGCCTACAGCACGATTCCAAAATAGATTCATGTGAGAGTTCCATTTTACTGTTATAATAACATAAACATAACCACTAGTTGTTAATATCTTCGTATATTTTGAACATAGCCTAGTATTTTTTTTTTTTTTTTGTTTATAAGTTTTTGAAGTATTTACAGCTTGATTAATGAATATAATTGTTACAGTTAGTACCTGCATGAGGTGTTACATATAGTGATCTTACAAAATCAGGAAGCTAGTACATTAGTTTGGTTATGCAGTTCGAAAGCAAAGTGCAATTTGTTTTAGGATTATTTTGTAACAGTGCATGGAGTTTTGTTTTCGATTATTGATGTTTAAGTTATGCACCTTTATATTGACATTACAAACTTTTATGCACCTTTATGTTGACATTACAACCTATGATTTTCTTCTTATGTTTGCTAGGTGGGGTTATTTAGTAATCTTCTGAGTAAAAAAAGCCTGTTTTTTTTCTAAATAGAACTGCTTGCATGTCAAGAAATGGCGTGTCATTAGGAGTGGGAGGGAGATGAATGAAAGCATGAGACATTTTTGCATGTGATAGTACGGTTATCTTAATGGATAGCTTTAGGTTTAAATTTAATTATTAACGATCAGATTTGTTCTATGAAAACTGTCTCGCTTTATTATGCTTTAGACATGCTTTACCCATTTATTTTGCCCACTGAGATTCTTATAATGCCACATTCTCATTATTGCTTTGTTTCCATGTTTCTAGTGACGGTGATACATTCATGTCAATGGATGATTTGCGCATAAATCTTTGAAATCTAGAAATTAGTAACCAAAAATTAAATATTGTTGATGTGAAAATTGCAAATTTGGAGGATCAAACTGGTACTAGTTTTCATTTGACCAGTGATTATCATATTTTTTTAGTTTCAAGCATAAGATGCTTGGGTTAATATATATATATATATTTTTTTTACAGAATTGTTATTCTTGAAAAAAAAAACTGTCTAAATTTGGGAAAAATAATTTGAAGAAACTCAATTCAGGTATGATGATGAATAATAATTTATGTTAAAAATGATCAATAGTGTGCCTTTGTTCTTAAGAATATCCGACAGTGTCGCTTTATTTTAAAATGGACGGTGGTCTGCCTACGTTTTTTTTTTTTTTCATTTCTAACATTTAATTGTTATTTAAAATTGGGCCATTAAGATTTGATTGATTTATTTGTTTAACATTTGTTAAGTTAATATTCATGCTAAAGATGTTTAATTATAAATTTTAGTTATTAATATTGATTATTTTTTTTTTTTGGTATAAAGGCTTGATATATTGATTGTTATTTGAAAAGGAAAAAAATGGTTATAAATTGATATTGTTCCTGGATTTGTCCTTCAAACTTGAGTAATGATGTTAATGCATGGATAGAGTTCGAATAGGGCATTTGCTCAAGGGATCGCATCAACCAAAAAGACATAACCTTCTCCAAACTATGATGGTAATGTTGCATGAAGATTTATTTCAAAATGAAATGAGGAGTATCCAACTTGGTTAGAGTATAGCATCCAGAAAAATGCAGCATATTGTCTATATTATTACTTATTTAAATTTTAAGAATAAGTTTCTACAAAATGGGGAGGTAGACACTCATTTGCTTGTGATGGATTTATAAATTAGAAGAGAAAAAAATAATTGATAGTGCATCTTGGTGAACATAACAGTGCTCATAACAAGGAAAGACAAGAATGTGATGACTTAATAAAACTTCAAGTACATAGTGTTTCTATCATGCAGTTGAGCAAGGATGAGAGAAATAAAAAATGAAATGTATGATCATGTTGAATGCAACACTTGATTGTGTTCGATTTATTCTAAGGCAAGAATTATCATTTCGTGACAATGATAAATCAGCTAACTTAGTTAATTAAGAAAATTATTTGGAACTACTTTAGCTTCTTGTGAATCATAATGAAGAAGTAAGAAAGTTAAATTTGAAATGTTAGTATAAAGTTACAGTTAACTTCACCAAAGTTTCAAAAAAAAAATTTATCAAGCAACTTCAGCTAAGTCTTTAACTTTTATCATGAAAAATATAGGTGATTCAAAATTCTCTATTATAGTTGATAAGTCTCATGATACATCAAAACAAGAATAATTAGTTGTTGAAGTGAGATATCTATATGATAATAAAAAAATATAAGTTATTGAAAGATTTATTAGCATTAAACATATTTTCTCAATAAGTGTGGTTGTACTCAATTTAGCCTTGATTCCATACAAACAAAATATTTATTAAACTTGCATAGAATACATGGTCAAGACACTGATGGAGCATCAGATATGAGAGGCAAATTTAATAGTTTCAAAACATTTATTCTTAATGATAATTCCCGAGCATACTACATTCATTATTTTGCTCGTCAACTTCAATTACGTTTGATTGTTGTAGTAAAAAATTATTGCAAGTAAAACATCTTCTTGAGTTCATTTTAAGAATTTTAAATTCAGTAGGAGCTTCTTTTTATGAGAAGTGGTGCTCTGAAAATCATTCAATGTAAATATATATATATATATATATATATTGCATCTTAAGGTTGGAGATTTATTCAGTAGACGTTGTTTAAATCAATAAACTATTTTACAACGAGTTGGTAACTCGTTGGAATTTATATTTTCATACTTTTGATTAGTCTTATAAAAATGAATTCATCTATGTTTGAAATACTTGAGATGGTTACGGATGTTGGAGTACATAATCAGTAGTTTGTTGAAGTTGACATTTTAATTATTGCAATGGAGTATCTTGAATTTATCTTTGTAATTCATCTAATGAATGATATTTTCGGCATTATAAATGAGTTATTATAATTACTACAAAGAAAATATTAAGAGGCTGAGAAAACGCTGAGATTGGTTCAAGTGCAGAGCAACAATTATAGACAATGTGAGAGACTGCTATTCTTTATCAAATAAAGTCTCCCATTTTTGTAATGTTTTCGAGATTGATATTTTATATATAAAATGCGTCCTTAAGATTCATCATTGATCAATATGTTGAGGTGAAATAATAACAAATTTACACTATTATCATGTTGAGTTATTTTATAATATGATTGGTATATAATTTCAAGAGCTGAATGATCATTTATCTGAAACAGGGATTGAGTTGTTTCTTTGTATGGCATATTAAAACCTAATTAATTCATTCTATACTTTTAATAAAAGTAAATTGATTCGTCTTACAGAATAATATCCTAGCACTTGCTCTCTCAAAATATTATCAGTGCTCGCTGAGAAAGCCGCAAAGAAGCATAACACTGAAAGTAATAAGCATAAAAAAAAACAAGCAATCACCAAATAAAGGCAGCACAAGTTAAATTAGCCGCGCTCCATCTAATCCGAATGAAATTTAAAAACCACCCTCCAAAACCTAAGATGCAACTAAATTTCTGAATAAATAAGAACAAAATCAACAAAAATGCATGAAAACCCGACATTACCACATGATGCGGAGCCCCGTAAGAGCCGGACGAGACCCTCGCCTGCAAATCTTGCACAAAAGGAGCAACCAATGGATCTCTGGAATTGGGTACGAGCACCTCCGTCGCCGTAATCACCGCCTTGATATGCTCCAGATTGATCACGATGGCTCGCTCTCTCCCCAGTATAGACGAGGGATACGATAGCTGGGGATCCAGCACCCGTAAATCTCTCGCCGGAAGCCCCGTTCGCCTCATGATCGAGTGCTTCCCAGCTTCTTCAAGATACGACCTCCCCGAATCCGATACCACCAGCCACGCCCGCATGTTTCCCGTCGCCTTCCTCCTCCCCCCCGGTTGCTGATGAGGCGCCACCACCGCACGGTTCAGGTCATCCTCCTCCGCCACCACTGCTTTCGAAGACCGCATGTCTTCCTCGTCGCCGAAGGGTTCTTCCTCGCCGTTTCCCTCCCTTCTTCTTTACCAAAAGAAGCGCGAGGAGTTCGGACACGGCAATGGAACATATTTATACAATCACGTGTTCAGATATCTAAAATAGTCCCGTCCTTTTTTCCCCGGCTTTTAATAGAATTTTAAATTAAAAAAAATAATTATATATATATATATATATATATATATACTATGATTTTTAATAAATGTATTGTTTTTTTTTAAAAAAAGCCTTGATCATGCATATTCTTTATAAAAACAATGTTTTGATAATATATATTTTAATTAATATTTTTCGACATAATAATTCGATATCAGATATAAATTTGAGTGTAAATAGTAAAGCATAAGTGAGTTCAAATTTAACTCGTGTTTGAGGATCTGTTTGGGGCAACAGTACAGTAACAGTGCAGCACCACATCGTAGTTTTGCACTTTTTAATAAACTTTCTTTTGATAGAGTTTCCAAAAAACTATCGCTAAAATCTTTGCTAGATGCGACAGTTATTTTATAATTTTTTAAAACATCAAATTATTATTCAGCAGTTTCATAATTACTTGTCAATAGAATGAAAAATTATTTTTAAAATTAAAACTTTTGGTAGATAAAATATTTGCTTCAAAAAATATTTTTAAGTTGGCATTTTAAAATTAACGTAGATTTGCCACCATATGTGCTTAAGTTAGAGCTTAATTATGAAATTGCTTTCGGTTAGAGTGAGATTAGTAATTTAAAAGGCATGTGAGAAATTGTTTTTTTATGTTTACACGATGTGGGATTAAATGTGCAAGGAAGGTGAGATGGGCAGGCGGCTTAGGCTTTAGGCTGGATGTGGCTAGAAGGCAATCACATACATCTATATAATATATAT
>NEWO01000119.1:1150060-1173471 GCA_003013225.1 Phalaenopsis aphrodite | reverse complement strand
GTAAGACCGAGCCATCGAGCATCACTTCATTCAATTGGATCATGGACCGATTGAATGAAAGTACATCCGAGCTGAGAGCATTGTGCATCTAAACTAGGGAACGATTGTACGAAATTGACTCTCTCAACTAGCTATGGGTCAGTAGTACAGAATGTCAGTGGCTGCCCCAAATAATTTTTCAGCCTTCTATGAAAACCTCTTGTCTAAAAGAAGGATGTCTGTCAGATTACGATGATGCTCCTTTTGTTTGATGGAACAAATATTTTCTAAGAATAAGGGGGTCTTCACAAAGGGTTCCCTCGGGAAAGACGCCCAATGTGTCAACCGACTAAAGAACTTTCAGCCAACCGAATAACGATCAGGCAATTGAGGTGTACAATTACAAGTACAAAACAATGTCAATAATGGTCACAAATACAAAACAGTTCCAATGGTCATTAATAATACTAAAAGATACCAAGGTCGGTTACAAATATGTAAATGTGTAATGACCCAATAATCACTTGTAACGTTCATATTTAATCAAGGACAAACATGTAATCTCCGAGGTTGCTTCTATGAGTTATAAATAAATGGGACATTTTTTCAAAAAAAACTACTGAATATATAACATAAAAAACTTTTGTTATTGTGTGATCTACTCTACTTTTCTCACTTCCTTATTTCTCTATTCTTGTCATTTGTCAAAAGCTCTATTCCTTAAGCACAATCGAAATGACATTTTGAGATTCATCATCCTAAAATGTGTGGTGAGCATGGAGACAGGCATTCACAAAGAAGATAAGTGTGTCATGTAGAAGGAACATGCTTGGTAGAAACTTCTTATATGTATTTTATCTGAGAATTCGTGCAACAATTAATTCTTAAGCTCTTAGATCAAATAGCAGGCCGGATGGTAGAACGGACTCGCATATTGCTTAATGGGAGAGCACTGGTTCTTTTATAATCTAATCCTTAACTACTTGAACCCTAATATCATAAAATGGATATGTGAGCTAGACATGTGGAAGAATCCAAGCGCCAAGATAGTGTTTGGTCCACATTAAGGAACATACCATAAGTAGGGTGAATGGAAGTTTACCACTGACTGGAGAATGCATTCTCCCGTCAAATTATTGATGTGGAGCCCCCCGAGAAGCTCAAGGTTCCATCTTTAGAGCCATGCAAGGGTCAAAGCGATTTGATTGATTGCAGTGCATATTTTGAGTGCATAAAGTTGTTGACACATTGAAATGTCGACTATCTTACATCACCCCGAGGGATTCGACTCTCAAGTGGTTCAATGGATTCTCAATTGGAATTATTACTTTCCATGGAGAGTTCAAGAAGTTATTTACAATGGAGTTCACCAGTGCCCAAAACCCTGCAAGGATTCATAAGCTTTATGGCACGTCAAACAGGGGACGAATGAGGGCCTCTATGCTTATTTTATGTAGTTCTAAAATGAGACGATATAGGCGTGGAATATGGGACTAGCGATCGCAAAGGCTCCCCTAGCATAATGACTATAGAGAGGACAGTTTAAGTCCATCTGACTGTCTCAAAAAGGCAAGAAGTTCGACCTGTCACTCAGGCCAAAAAGACTCGTGGGATGATGGGAAGAGGGAGAAGAATGAACCTCACAAATAAAAAAGTAAAAAAAAAGAGGATGGCCATCTTGTGAGGATAGAGAGTTTGATTGAAATTCATGAAGGTGTAGACAATCGAATGGACACCATACATGTGTGACATCAAAGTTTGATTCTAACACCACCGAGTGGGTCTGGTGAGTCTCTCACACCCTAGCCATACTATACAACCTCCTATGTAGAAATTTATGACTGACCAAGTCGATTGAAGGAGCACGAGGGCTCCTCCTCGAGACATGTAATATGATGCAGTTATTTACAATTAATTTAAAATGTGGAGGCCTTATTAGGGATGATTTGGCTGATAATCATGCAATGCATTCCGTTTTAAATCCGGCTCGAACGTCGTACAAAAAAGTAGAGCAGTAAAAAAAGTGCTGGTTTTAAAGTTGGGATATTTAAATCATAAATTTTAATTTATCTATAAAATTTTATTATTAAGAATTTTCTATATAAAATTTATATTTTGATGTCCTCAATGAGCCTAGATTCTTCGCTAGTATCCAGAAAAACCACAAGCCGAGAAAGAGAAAATATCACGCATGACGTGCAATGTGAAATGCAAGCCAAATAAAAGAATAAAATGTCAGGTGTTGTTGAGTCGATATTATATTCGAAAAAAGTAGAAAAAGAGATTGAACTTCGCATATACATGCCCGATCATAGTTCTATATGAATATAAATTCGTAATTATGGTATGGGAGATGAGCAGCTGCTCCTTATCCCCATCATGTGGTTTGGTGTATCGTGCACTTAAAACTCATGCTTGCACTTTATTTCATATACATAGTTGATCTAAACAAGTCAAATCAAATACATGAAAAAGTTGAAAAAAAAAGACTCCATTACAGAAGAGTTAGCACGGGTCATATCATGCAGCACCATACGTATACTTCTTTTAGCTTACAAATACTTCGGGTACATTTAAGACCAACATACTTCTCTCACTTATGATATGAATAATTAAATAATACGAGCTCTTTAAAGTTTCTTCTCAATTATCATCAAGCACACACTTAAGGGAGATTTTTTTGCCTAACATACACTTTCCTGATCGATTGATATTTCTTTCAAGCCGAGCAAGGGTCGGCTCAAAATCGGCTAAAAAAACTTAAATTCAAAACTTTGGCCTTTAGCTCGACCAGTTTATTTAGATCCGATCTCAATCCAAACTAAGTTCGAATCAATTTTTGAGCGATTAACAATATTCAAGCCAAAATTTGTTAAATTCAAACTTATACACTATTAACGATTCAATTTTGAGCCGAGCTAGGTTATGCTCGAAAAACAAATTGATCTAAATTTTGGCTCATAACTCTGATTACTTATCACCATTTGAGCTAAAATAATTTTCGAATAATCGGCTCGAAACAACATTGAACTACATTCTGACTCATAACTAAGCTCATTTTTTTTCGATCCGAACTAAGATTCAAAATAATCTTCGAGCAGGTAGCAATCTTCAAACTAAATTCACATCCCCACTCTTTATGAAGAGCATGATAAAGTCCAACCTCAATAAATCCTTAGCATTCATTGTTGACTACCACTTACATGCCAAAGATGATAGGTAGCATTTATCAGCCATCAATGCTTAGCATTAACCCATATATTCTAAAGTCTCTCAGCCTATGAGAATAATTGATATTCTATAACACTTAATAATTAAATATTTATTGAATTTAATTACAATCAATATTAAACTAATTATATTAAATAATATTTAAATACTAATAAATTAGTTATTTATTAAACTAATTAATAAATATTAAAAAATATTAAAATAATTAAAATTCAAAAGGATAAAATGTTTATTTAATAGATGTATTTAATTAAAGGTTAATCAAGTGCATATCACTTAAAATATTGATCTTTACAATTAATCATTATATTTATGCATGCAAGAAAATGATAAAAATGAAAAATAAGAGTTAGATTTTATCATGAATTTTAATATTTGAGTAAATATTTGAAAAATGGATGAAAGATGGGCATTAATTTATAAATAGCAAATTTTGGATGGGCTGTAGGGCTGTCAAAAAGGCTCGTTGTTTGCGAACAACTCATGCTCGACTAGCTAAGATGCTCGTGCTCGGCTCGTTTGTTAAGTTAACGAGCTGAACACAGCCAACATGAACAAAAATTTGTTCGTACGTGTTCAGCTCCTTTTGGCTCGAAATACTACTAATTAATTATATATATATCTTTGATGAATAATATTTTTAGAAAACTTAATTATAAATATTAATTAAGAAAATAAGATAAAAATTCTTAAATTAAATTCAAACGATGTTTTAATATATACAATAATCATTAACATCTTATGACTGCCTGATTAGGGTTGTCAAAATAACTCTTTATTTGTGACCGGTTTGTGTTCGGCTCACTAAGCAAACGAGTCGAACACGAACATACTTTTTGAGCTCGAAATATATACGAGCTGAACATAAGTTGAGCCTGGGCTGGCTCGTGTTCGGCTCCTTTACACCCTTAATAGGCTGTGTGTAATTGCCGCTTAATTAAAATAAATTTCATATTATATTTATTAATTACTACTTATTAATATTAATCAAGTAAATTAATTAAAAGGAACTTAAATAAACCCATATCGTCTCCTTCCCTCTCCTTCTATAAACCCTCGCCGACGTCCTTCTCCCCTCCCGGTTTCGCACAAACCCATCGCCATCCTGATGGAAAGCCCGCGATACAGTCGCTGTTAGAGCTAGCTTTGAAGGCAGCTACGGGCTCGGGGCGTACAAAGACCTCCGAAACTCCCATCCTTCTTCTCCTTCTGCTCCGTTTGTACCAAAAACCATTGGGAAGGTAACCCTTCAGCTTCTCTAAATCCTGGTAGATCCGTCTCCCAATGGGATACACTAAACCCTGGATTTAAGTCAAAACAGAGGAAAAACATGCTTTAAGAAGCTGTGGGATTTTGTTCAAATCCTGACACCAAACAGCAGCGCGGTAGTTTATCTTACCTTCTCTTTAGGTTGAATCCTGCTACTGAACAGCCCCTTTATTGAAGAGGACGGGAGAAGGATGACAGCGGGGGTGGCGGAGTTCGTTAGCGGCATGGATGACTGCCGGCTGAAGCCACAGATGCTCCGTTCTGTGGTGCGTGATGGCCTCCCCGACGAGAAACGGCCATTCCCTAGAACAGCAGAGCTCGCAGCTGTGCTCTCTCGAGTGCGAACGCATGGACTCCTCTCGGAGAGCTACTCGGACACCGCGGGACGTAAGCTGATTGAGGCGTGGAGGTCTGCCGTTGACACCTGGGTCGAGCGCATTGTTTCTCTCGCTTCAAGCAGCGCGGTAGTTTATCTTACCTTCTCTTTCTAACCACTCTCTTTAGCTCATCAGAATTCTTCCCACTTCCAGTTGCATTGTTAGATTCTGGAAAATTGCAATTTTACCAGTTCAAATTTTTTACTATTGTCGAAAGACCTTGTTTATTTGACTCTCCGGTTTGCATTTAATGATCTAGCCTGACAGATGTTGGGCGGGAAGTTGTTTGCTTGGTGTGACATGCGAAGAATGCTGCTCCGATCGTTTCCAGTCATCGTACACTATTTGGTTTCAGAAACTGCTGGAGAACTTTCAGGTATTGTACCCCAATTCATATGTATCTACATATCTAACAGCTAAACTTCAATTTTCACATATATGGCAACTTACCAATGCATGAAAAGGTGTATTTCACTTTTTTAAAGTAACAATGGTGGTATTTTTATTTGCTATGAAAGATTTGGGTGTTATAAATGTAAAAACAAAACTTTGGGTTATTCTTTATTGTTAATTAGCATTTCATGCACATTATGTGGTTTCATTTCTGATGCACGCAGTCTCCATCTGCCACCCATATTATCAAAGTTGCCTGCTGTGCTTCATTGGCTGATCTTTTTACAAGGTTGGTTGGCTCTGCATCACTTCTCAATCTCATAGCTAATTTGTTTGGAAGATTTTATACTGCTGGCAACATCTTTATTTGGCAGCAGTAAATTTTTCCAATAGATTTTTTCTTGAATAAGCATGCTTATTGACATCTTCATATCGTCATCAGGTTGGCTTCCTTTCCAAATCTTAAAAAAGACGGAACATTGTTTGCTAGAAAAGTTATTCAGCCAGTTCTGCAGATGTTAAATGAGGATGTTGAAGAAACTTGTTGGGTAAACCTTCTTGAATAATGTATATTTATGTTTCTAACATCGGCTTTTATAGATAATTGATTCTTTTCATGTAATTTATATGCTCGTCCAGGATGTTGCGGCGAATTTGTTATGCACACTTTTATCATTGTTTCCCTCATCCATAAAACAACACTACGACAATGTAAGCATAATCACTTATGTTCTTCAATGTATATGCTTTACAAGCTAAATGCCAGGACTTATGAGCAATCACTACCGATATTTAGGGTATGTTTGGGATAATTTTTGCATGCTTTGCATTTTAGACCGCCACCATAGTTTTGTTTGAAAAGCTACTTTCTTGTTGCTTTCTAGAAATGTTTTTTGGTGAGAAGTTGTAATTTGCAACCAAATCTCTTAAAGTATGGTGGCTGAAAGAAAACTGTTGTCTGAACTTTTGAAAAAAAAAAAAAAAATTATAATTTATCTTGCCGCTTTGAAAGAAGTTATTTTTCTCCCTACAATTTTACAACAACCTTTACAAAAAGTTGTAGCCATCCTAAACGGATCATTAGTTTCCACGACATTATGAGCCGTCTCCGTTGATATTTAGTTTTCATTCTTTACATCTAAATTTCTTAAGTTAAAGTGTTTAAGTATGCTTTTATAGGCTTTCCATCTATATTTGAAAATAGGAAACTAGCAAGTTATAACGAAATCTAATTAATATTGCATACTCCATGAATATTTAACTAATTTCAGGTCAGAACATCTTTCAGTAGTGAAAAGGTTTTTTAAAATTACATCCTAGTCAGAATGTTTATGATTGATTGTTAAGTGAATGATTTTTAAGCAGGCTTTTCTTTCTATAGTCTGCCCCATCCCGTGCTGAAGAATTTTTATACGTTATCCTTTCTTTTTCGTGCGATGACTCCACTGATGATGTTCTCAGATATTGTAATATTATGTCAGGTTGAAGCTGTTCTTGCTTCAATGATCATGGCAGCAAAATGTAAATTAAATACTTCCAAGGTGAAGACAAATTTTCATCATTTTCAAAGTACATCATAAGAATTAGAAAGATTTACATACATACGCACTCAATTCCTATGTGTTTCCATATCTAACACCTAAATTTCAATTTTTACATACACCTTAACTATGGATGAAATGGTGTATTTCACTTTTAAAAAGCTAAAATGGTGGTATCTTTTATGTGTACGAAAGATTTGGGTGGTTTAAATGTAAAAAGTACAGTTTTGGTGTTGGGTATCTAAATACATAGGAATTGGATGGTATGTATGTAAATGACCTAAGAATTATTATCAGTGATAGGTAGCAGACATGTACTTTCTTTGCTATTTTTTATTGCGTTTCTCATTCATGAGAATTTCCTTCTTCCTTTTCTCAGAAAATTTCCCATAGCTTAGCAATGCTTCCTAAGGTGAAAGGGGATGGAGATAGCTGGTTTTTTATTATTCAGAAGATTCTTATAGCCATAAATTCTCTTCTCACTGATGCATTTCAGGGACTTGAAGAAGGTAAAAATTCTCCACCTTTACTGAATCCATTTTAGGTCCCAAAATCTCAACCAATATGCTTCCTTTTTTTTTTTTCCAGAGAAGAAAAGTTTGGAAGTAATGAAATTGATAGTACCTCCGGGTAAGGACCTCCCGCCCCCTTTAGGGGGTCAAACATCGCTGGAAGAAGCATCAGAGCCGGTGATGAGAAAATTAAGTGAATTACTTGTGCCGAGAGTGACGACTTTAATGCATTCTTGCTGCATTATGCTCACTAATTCCTATTCTTTTCCGGTATGTTACGAATCTAATCTATCTTTAATTGCATGTCTTATATTTGTGCGTGTGTGAGGATATTAGAGGGCGGATGTTGTCCTATGAAAATCATTTGAAATAAAAAAAAAGTAAGGGATTTACATGCATACCATCCAATTCATATCTAACACCCAAACTTCACCTTTTAAATTTATCTCACCCAAATCTTTCATATCACATAAAAAATATACCATTTTAACTTAAAAAAAGGTGAAAAACACCTTTTCATGCATAAGTAAAGTGTTATGTATTTAAAAATTGAAGTTTAGGTGTAGATATGTAAATACATAGAAATCGAGTGGTACGTATGTGAATCTTATAAAATAATGTGATGTTGAAACCTTACTTAAAACTCAAGATTTATTTATTTCTTTTACCAATCAAAAGATAGAATTCACTATAAACTTTATTAGCTTGTCATGTGTTTAATTTCAAGCCTCATAAAAAGTCGGTGCTTTTTAAATTTATAATTATCTTTTTATGCGATCATAGTCAGCTATTGAGAAATTTTTATGCATCTAATTGTTGAACAAAGGATCTTAAAAGTTATTGAAATCTTGAATGCCACTATTATGCCTACGCCAGAACACAATTTAATAATTTTATATTTATTATTGTGGGGTATAAATATGGATAATATGTTTATACTTAGGGTTAAGCATGCATGAGATTGTGGTCTTTGAGTTTTAACTTTAGGGTTTGGGAGAGATCGCCTCCTCTTGAATTATAGGTGTTGGGAGAGATCGCCCACCTCTCGAATTGTAGGTGATTATCTCTATGTATTATAATTGTGTTGTGTGTTATTGGAGAAAAACAAATTGCTTTGACTAAGTTACTCGGAGGTCCATATCAATTTTGTATTAGAACATCGATCTTGCATGGTTCCTTCTTCACTGTGAAGCCCTAGTTGTGATTTCTATGGGAAAAATGTAAAAGGATTATAGCGACAGACCTTCATGATTGAACCACATACACTCATGATTTGAGTGTGGGGATGCCAATGTAGGGATCGTTGCGCACGATACAATCATTATTTGAGCTAGCTGGGATGCTAATGCCAGGATCGCGATGTACAGAGCCAATGATGGGATCCTGCCGTACATCGTGGCCACACTTTGCCAGACAATCGTGTCGTCGCGACTAAAGTTAGCAATGGGATTGCGATGTTCTGGTAAGCCAACGATGGGATCAACACAATCACACAAGATCTTGGCTTACACACAATCGCGATTTGACCTAGCCGGAAGCCAATAAACAGGGTCACGACAGACAGAGCCCGCATTTGTGACCTATGCTCGTGATACAATCACTATTGGAGATATCAGGGAATATAGGATCACGACTTACAAATCCATCGAGATTCAAGCTGAAGTCTAATTCTTAGATACAGTCACAAAATCACCCAATTTTTAGCGGGAAGCCAAACACGAGATTAAAGGAGTTTTGAAACCGTTCAGAGAGTGATGGAGGCTAAAAAAGTAGATGAATTGGGGAAGAGTGTTTTTTTGGCCTTGGAGGGACAATACTATTCCATTGAGAGGGAGATTCACAACCTTGAAAGAAATGATGAAGAAGATCGTGAAATTTCATGCAAACCTGCCGCTGATCGCCATGGGATAAATAAACAATGTTTGGAAGGGATGTGTGCGAAAATAATCTATAGGAGTGCGATATCAAAACATAGCTGCTACTTTAAGCGGATTTGGAATCGCGGGATTGGGCGAAAGCATTGGGAACATTCTCAAGCTGAAGCATAGGAAGGAATAACACGACCTCCAAATAGGGGTGTAAACGAGCCGAGCTTGAGTGAGCTCAGGTTTTGTTCGCGTTCAACTCGTGAAAAAAATTATTGTTAATATTTGGCTCGTTTATATATCGATCTTGAAAAATTTATTCGTGTCCGGCTCATTTGTTTAGCGAGCTGAACACAAGCTGTCCGCAAACAATGAACCGTTTTGATAGCCTTAGCCACATAGTCGTAGGATGTTAAGGGAAGAGGTGAGATTTAAATCTTATTATTTATATTAAAATACACATTTAAATGCAATTTAATATATATTTATTCATTTTTTTAATTAATAATTTTAATTGATTATAAATCTTTGTTGCATTGTAGTCAATTAAATTTTTTAAAAATAATACTCATCAATTTTTTATATATACAACAATAATAACAACAACAAACCTTTATCTCACTAAGTGGGGCTGACTACATGAATCTTTTTTTCTCAATTGAGTCCTATTGAGTCAAACACGAATGAACAAAAGGTTTTTTTATCTGTTTGACTCGTTTATATATCGAGTGCAAAATTTTTTTTTTTTGGTTCGACTTGTTTGCTTAGCAAACGAATTAAACACAAGCTACTTAACAAGTCGAACACGAGCTGTTTGCGAACAATGAACCGTTTGACAGCTCTACCTTCAAACGATTGGAACGAATGAAAGCATGTGTGATTCAACAAAGGAGTTGGGATTGAATTCGAGCGGCCAAATATGGAGGGAATTACACAATATCAGGAGGATTGGAACGAGTTGCAGCAAGCGAAACTGGATGAAGTGCAATTTAGGGGGATGTTGGCCAGGAACATAGAATCATGGTGGATGGGATCTTGACGGAAAGTTGCATCCAACTGCATTTGTGCCTTTTGTTGTTGCAAAATTTTGGGCGGAATACGATTCTGAAATAATGGAAACAAGACATGTGGAGAAGAGTGGAGGAGAGTGTAAGTGATTGATTTGGAGAGAGCTAACATTGTGATGCATTGTGGTGACCTAGTTTGCGGAAGACTTTGGTAAAGCTCAAGACCTTGGTGGGGTCAATTTAGGTTGCAGGGCTGAGATTATGAATTAAGTTGCATACAATGGAAGAGACGTGATATGAAGTTGGCAGAGATTTCAGCGACGATAGCTTTTGGAAGTGTTATCTGGGCTACAATATTATCAAATATTGACTTGAAGACCGACAAGTTCAAATGCGGCCAATGATGTGCATAATTCTACATTTCAAACTTTTGAGGGTCATTACAAATTTTTGATAAAATGGAAAGGATTGCCAAATGATGATGTCGTGTGGAAGACATGATGCAATCCAACAACAATTCTTTTTTTTTCTATTTTGAGGACAATGTGCTTTTTTTAAGGGGGGAGTATTGTTACGTTGATGCTTAAGGGCTATTTAGTAATGTTATATTTATTATTGTGGGGGTATAAATAGGGCTAATATGTTTAGGGTTAGAATTATGCGTACATGAGATTGTTGTCTTTGAGTTTTAGTTTTAGGGTTTGGGAGATATTGCTTGCCTCTTGAATTGTATGTGTTGGGAGAGATCGCCTACCTCCCAAATTGTAGGTGCTTATCTTTATGTATTACAATTGTGTTGTTTGTATTAACAATTTGCTTTGTCCTAATTTCTACGGAGGTTGTATCAACCACTCACTTTTATAATGTTGCATGTCACTTAATTCCTACATATTTACATGTTTAACACCAAAGTTTCAATAAAAACCAGCTTACCGATGCATAAAAAGGTGTATTTCACTTTTTTAAAGTTAAACTAGTAATATTTTGATGTGATATGAAAGACTAGGATGATATAAATGTAAAAGGTATTAAAAACTCTTGAAATTGTGAATGACATTACTTTTAATGATGCTAAATAGAATGGACTATTTTTATTGAAGGTTGTAAATGTTATTTCTTTCTCAGTTTCTTTTCCAAAAAAAAAAAAAAGATTAATGCTCAAAAGTTGAAAAGATGTTTTTGCATACACCAAATTTCTACAAATTTAGAGATTATTTGGTTATTCATTAGTAACATAAAAAAATATTGCTATAGGATGACCTGATAAAAAAACTTTATTTTATATATTATTGATTTCCCAAATTTTTTATTACAAAAAATTTATGTTTTTAAAACCTTAATTCTTGGAATAGTACATACTCTTGGCTCTTCAAAAAAAAATTTAGCAAAACCATTAGACATTATGATTTTACTCATTTTTTAATCATCTTGATCCAGACACAAATATTAAAAAAAATTTGGAATGTTTATTTCTTTGTAGTTTTATTGATATTATTTTTTATAGTGTCATTTAAGATAAATTTTACAGAAAAAAAATTATATCTATGTGTTAGGCAACACAGAACATCATTTGTTTGCAAAAATGAGTGTTAAGATGGATGTGTTGCAAAGTTATATAGGATATTGCATCTACTCACCCTTATATTTTGTTTTTGATGTTTCAAGTTTCAACATGCTAAGAAATCACTATTTTAGATGGTTAAGAGTAATATTTCTTGAAGAAAAGTATGAAAAATATTCTTATGTGGTTATGTTGCATAGTCATCATAATCATTGTCTTAGTTGTTAAGGTACATCAATAATGTAAGATAATAGAATTTATGGTTTAATATATATGAGGATGGTGGAATTATACCAAATATAATACGAGTAGATTGTATTATTGTATGATCTCATGTAACCCTCAAGATAAATTTATGGAAGTTTGGAAAAGTTCTCTCAAATAGTTGGGACAAAGCTAATGATTTCTCACCTTTATAAATCTCTCGTTGTTTCCATTGCCTAATAACAACAGGATGAAAATAAAAGGGGCATATACATACTGCAGGCTTTCAGAAAACAAAAATAACATTCCTTCTCAATTTTATAGAAAACAATTGCAGGATAAATAGAGGTGGATCACTCCATATTAGGAAATCAATAAAATCAACAATAACTCATAATAAATGAAGGAAACCAGAAAACCAGAATTATGACATACCAATAATTTTGAATCCTATAATAGAAAACACCAATAATAGAAGATGCGAAAAGTAAAATCTTCCTAAAAATCCATCGCTCCCCTCAAGTTGGAGCATAAATATATATCATGCCCAATTTGCTTACAAAAAACTCAAAATTATGCTCGAAAAATCGTTTTGTGAAAATATATGTTATTTGTTATGTTGTTGGAGTGACAGACACGTAAATCGCTCCACAATCAATCTTCTCTTTTATGAAGTTTTTATCATCATCTATATATTTTGTGCGATCATGTTCCAATTGATTTTCTTCAATTTTTATACTAGTTCTATTGTCACAGTACAACTTCATTGGCATGTTTATCAAGATCCGTAGCTCTTCAAGAATTCTCTTCAACCATAGCATCTCACATACTCCTTTAGTTATGCTCAATGTTCTACCTTGACACTACTTCCTCGCCACCACATTTTGTTTTTTTACTTTGCCATGTGACCAAATTTCCCTAGATCTAAGTACAATATTATGATGTCGATCTCCTATAAACAATTAAGCCCGTCTAGCCTGCATCAGTGTATGCCTCGATATTCTGTTGTGCAGTCTTTTGAAAAAGTAATCCCTAACCTGGTGTTTTTTTATGCATTTGGGATTTTTATTGTTTGCTTCAAGGCATTTCTCAAAGGGAGAAGGTATAAATTGAATTACAAAACTTACAACAAAGGCGATATCTCGGCATGCGACAAGTATATCAACTTTCACACCAACTTTTGATATCAAGTTGTATTCACTGGGTTGTCCTCCTTATCTTTTATGTTCTAATTGAGATCAATCGGAGTGTCCACAAGCCTACAACAACTCATTTCTGTTTCCTTTAAAAGATCAAGAACACGTTTCTATTGGGAAACAACACTCTTTTTCTTCGATCTAGCAACCTCAATGCTAAGAAATTATCTCAGAGATTCTAAAGCCACGGTCTAAAAAACTGATGGGAGGAAAGTCTTCAACTGATTCATTTCATATACATTATTTAAGGTGAGAATTATACCGTTCACATACACAATCGATATGGCTATCTTTTCATTCTTTGAATGTCCGAAAAATATTGTATGATCTCTTTGCCTTTGAGTATACCCCTAGACTTTAACAACAGTGTAAAATTCTCAAATCATGCTATAGGCTACTGCTTCAGCCCGTATAATAACTTTTTTAGTTTACACACCTTTATATCAAACTTCTCACTAAATCCTTTAGATACATCCATATATACTTCGTCTTTAAGCCCCTATTGAGAAATATAATTTTTATATTCAACTATTTTATGGGCTAGTCAAGATTAGTTGTAAGTGATAAAAGAACTATTATAGAATTCATTTTTGCTACTTGAGTGAATGCGTCATAAGTAGTCAATGTTGTAGGTTTGAGTGACTCCCTTGGCAAACAATTTGACATTGCACCGTTCTAGAGAGCCATCATAATTACACTTAACTGTAAACACTCATTTGCATCTAATAGTTCTTTTCCTTTTAGATAGATCAACCAATTTCCAAATGTCATTTTTTTTCTAGAGTTTTGATCTCATTGAGAACAACCTCATTCCACTTGGGAATTTTCAGAGCATTTTGTACGGTATTGAGATTCTCCCTACAAAATAAATGTGTGGCAAAAGTATGAAAAATGGGTGAGAGATTTTCATTTAATTCATAATTGAGATAATGTGTTGGGTGCAAGACCTCTCTCCTTTACAAGCAACAATGGGATGACTGGAATCATAAGATTTTGATTAGGGCTAGACTGGGTTCAAGACTAAAAGTCTTGCAAGATGAAGTAGGTTGATCATGGGGTAAAGGCTGAGTGAGGACATTACTTGGAGAATTCAAGGGTTCTAAGCAATGCAAATGATTCATAGACTCATTCTTTGGACTTGTCATTTTTTGTGAATAGACAATGTGAATAAACAATGTCAAATGGTACCAATGTCATGGTTCATTTTTCTGTTTCCTCTTTTTTAGTTGTCATAGGTTTATGAACATCATAAGATGACATAGTAGGGATATGTAAATCATCTTCAAGATCTAAAATAAATTATCTTTTGATATGTTATAACTTTGATTTTCAGGCTGAACAATCATGTTTAGGGGGAAATCATTTTATGAGTCTTCAATTTGAAGAAACCGGTAGTCAAATCTTTGTTCTGCCCCGCTCACTTACACACCCCCCCCCCCCCCCCCCCCCCCCCCGCGCGCGCGAATTTTGTGGGTCTTCAATTTTCAGGTTAAGTTTTTCTTTGATTATGACTATGAATGTGAACAAATGCAATACACCTAAATATTTTTAAAGATAAATCAAAAGAAAATCAATTTTTTGCTTAATTTTTTTAAGCACATAAAAATGTGTTTTGAAGTTCAAAACTTTATTGGTTGTTCTATTATTGAGGAATGTAGCAGTAAGAATTACTTCATCCCAGAGATATTTTTACACTTGATTTGTAAATATCAATGTTCGAGCTACTTTTAATAAGTGTTTGTTTTGTCTTTCATACACCATTTTGTTGTGGGTTGTCGACACAAGAGCTTTGGTGAGCTATTACTGTTTTAAAAAAATTGACCAAAAATATTTTTGAAATACTCATATGTCATTATTACTCCATAATATTTGAATAGTTTTTTGAAATGGTGTTTGTACCATGGTGTCAAAACTTTTGAAAAGTGTTTCCACTTCAGAATTTTTTTATTAAGTACTCTTAAATTAACTTTATGTGATCATCAGTAAGGTAACATATCATCTTTTTTTGAAGTGTGTAAGATGTTTACAAGAACCCTAAATATCACTATAAATTAGAGTAAATGTGTCGTTGGTTTGTAAATCTGGGGAGGAAAAGACGCACAATAGTGTTTGGTAAACTGACAAACTTCATATTGAAAAAATATCACATTTTGATTTTGAAATAATATGTGAAACAAAAATTTTAAATACTGGAAAGTAGGATGATTTAACTTATAATGCCATGACATAATATCATTATTGGAAATAAAACCGTAATTTAGATAAATACTTTGACATTGTTTATTTGCATCATGTCCATCGGCAAAGCAATAGTCTATTTTTCTTAGCACTGTCAATCATCAGTAGCCAATTCTTGGAACTCATTATTAGAAGAGTAGAAATTAACTTGACACTGATAATCATAATTAATTTTGTTAATGGATATTAGATTACAAGAAAAATATGGTAATATGGAGCACATAAGGAATGATTAATAACGATGCGAGTTTGACAATTATCGCAAGGGAATCATCAACAATTTTGGTATTTTTATTGCCCGCACAAGGTCTATAAGATCAATTGTGCCAGAATCAATTATCCAATAATGAATAAAAATATAGGTAATACCTAACACTGCTAGAGAGATCCTTCTATATTGAAGAACAAGACAAGAGTCCGTGATAATTTTGGAGATTGGAATAATTTGTGCAGGCACTCTAATTGCTATTTGCTGAAAGATATTGTGTCTGAGTTGGTAGAAGATTCTTGAGTTTCATCAACAATGACTTGGTAGACCAGGCCTTCACATTTTGATTTTTGTTTCCAATTTGCGGGTTCCTTATGAACCATAATTTTTTACAATGCTCGCACCACCATGGGTAGGGCAAATTGGTTTTGGAATTATTGGAAGTCTGGAACAAGTAGAAACAGTAGAATTTTTTTGTGTTGGTCATCATTGATTTATACGACATCATAAAAAGAGAGCAAAAGACGAGTATGAAAATCTGAGTCAACTTCGGTCACGAGTTATTTTGGTGCTTAAAGCTGAGCGGATGAGAAGTTGGTGGAGGTGGCTCCAACGAAGAAGCAATCGAAGGGTTTAAAACAAATTTAGCATTTCATGGGTCTAGTTTCGATTCAATTCAATTCTCTGGTCATCATACTCGGGAACATAAGAATTCTTTGTGAAAACTAAAGGTGGACATAAAAGTACTATTTCCTCAAATTACAAATTTCAATGGCGTTGAAAACCGCGAAGAAATCAATGGAGAAGCAGCGACCGAAAAAAAAAACAAAAAATGACGGAAGAGAAATACACAAAGGTGGCAATGAAACTCTTTGCCAAAAAGAAGTCTTGCACAAGAAGCGACTTCTGACTAAAGCAATGATATCAGGTGAACCCATGAGGAGCAGAAGAGATGCGACGCGAAGGCAACGAACAACTGGTTGTATTTGATGTAGTTTCAGAGGGCTAGCCGCTCTGAAACCATGTAAGTTTTTAGAGAGCAAAAATATTTATACCTTTTCAGTTTAATAGAAAATGATTACGAGAAAAATAGAGGTGGATGGCTCCCACATTAGGCAAGCAATGAAATTAGCCTTAAGTCCCCATAATAAAATAAGAAAATTTGAATTATGACATACCAATAATTCCAAATTCAAAAGGTAGAAAATACTAATAATAGAAGTTACTAAAAAAATTAAATCCCCCTGAAATTCAAATACATACATGCCACACAATTCTTATATATTTACGTGTCTAACACCTAAACTTTGATATTTACATACATATCGCTCAAATGTTTAACATCACATAAAAAATACCACTATTTCTTGCTTTTTTAAAAGTGAAATACACATTTTCATGCATTGATTTATAATACCCAAGTGCTATAAATGTAAATATCAACTTTAGGTATTATATATGTAGATACATAAGAATTGTATGGTATGTATGTAAATGCCCCAAAATAAAAACCTCCGACTTGATTCTTGATCGGACCATAATTGTTCGTGTATATATTTGTATGTGCACGCTGTATGTGTGCACGTGCACATACACATAAATTTGATCCATCCTATTCTTGATCGAGTTTTTTAAATGCACTAATTGCATGGATGTTAAGCCAAATGGATTGTTTAGATCGTATATTTGAAGCTCATACTTCAAAATATGAATAGGGGGATATAAGTCCATGCACACACATCTGCAGGTCCACTCCTAGGCATTTTTTAATAGGAAGATTTACGTACATACCAGTCAATTCTTATGTATGTACATATCAAGCACCAAAACCTCAATTTTTACATATATGACATCTTATATAATAATGAAAATGTGTATTTCACTTTTTAATAATTAAAATAGTGATATTTTTGATGCGATATGAAAGATTTCGGAGGTACAAATGTAAGAAGTAAAGTTTTAGTGTTAGATATGTGAATACATAAACATTGGGTGGTGCTTATGTAAATGTCCCTTATGAACATGCACAAGTACTTTAATGTCTATTTTTAGAAAGATTTACATGCATATGACTCAATTCTTATGCATTTACATATCTGACACCTAAACTTCAATTTTTACATTACATACATGCCACCGTACCTATGAAAAGATGTATTTCACTTTTTAAAAGTTAAAATGGTGTCATTTTTTGTCATATGAAGAATTTGGGTGGTATAAATTTAAAAGTTAAAAGGTCTAGGTGCTAGATTTGCAAATAAGTAAGACTTGGGTGGTATGCCCCTTGTGAATATACACAAGTAATTCAATGTTTTTTAATGCTTCTTTTTTTACAGGTGTTGATTCCTGCACGCCCCCTGTTAGCTACAGTTGGGAGAGTTCTTCAAATGGATGGTTCTTTTGGTGGATCATTGTTTCCTTTGACCAGCTCATTGCATCAGGAACTTCTTTGTGCGGAGCTCCCAGCTCTTCATCTGGGTAGCTTGGATTTACTTATTGCCATTATTAAAGGTTTACGAAGGTGAGGCTTCTATATTTTTTTGGCACATTTATTAGATATGAAAAGGTGTAAATTTTCCTTCTATGTATTTACATTTTAACACTTAAAATTTACTTTTTACATTTGTATCACCCCCCAAATCTTTCGTATCTAATAAAAAATACCGCTACTTAGTAAAATACACCTTTTCATGCATAGGTAAGTTGGCATATATGTAAAAATTGAAGTTTAGGTGTTAACTATGCAAGTACATGAGAAGTGACTAAGTGAGTGGTATGTATAAAAACCTTCATATTTCCTTATGATTGTTTTGGCCCAAGTGAGTAAACCTTTGTTCTTGAAGATGGGTTCATTTATTTTATGATTAGGTGTGGTAATAGCAATGCAATGCAAGGCCCATTTGAGTCGCTCAAATGTTTAAATTTATGGAGAGTTACATACATACCATACAATTATTATGTATTTAAATATCGAACACCTGAAGTTTGATGTTTACACTTATAACACTTTGGTGTTATAAATCGATGCGTGAAAAAGGCATATTTCATTTTTGAAAAGGAAGTGATAGTGATATTTTTTATGCGATGTTAAGGATTTGCGTGTTATGCATGTAAATACATAAAAATTGTGTGGTATGTATGTAAATGCCCCCTTGAGATTTTTGGCTTTTATGGTTATGTTCTCTTGAAACAAAAAATGGTCTTTTTTCTTATAGATAGTAACATTAAAGTTATAGCTTATTTTTCATTCAAGTATCAAAGTAGTCCTTCGACCATTTTAGTTGCATGGTCTATAATAGTGCTAAATTAGCCCACAAACTCTTTAAATTGAGACTGAAATAGTCCTTCGAGGGGACTATTTCAACCCATATAAAAGAGTTTTGGACTAAATCGACATTTTTATAGACTCTGGGACTAAAATTGACACTTTTCAATTATGCAGGCTTTTAATGCGCAGACTTATCTTTCGATGCAGTTAATTCTTGTTTGCATGGTAACTTCATAAAATTGCACTCACTTAAAAATGCAATTTTTGGCTGCAGCCAACTCTTGCCACATAGCGCCAATGTTGTGCGGCTCCTCACCGAGTATTTTCGCAAGGCGAGGATGCCTTCCATAAGGAGAAAAGTATATTCGATAGTGCAGATGCTACTGATCTCGATGGGTGTCGGTATGCTTCTCTCATTTGTTTTCCAAATGTAATTCTCAGTTTTCAAACCTTGGTGTTGTGACAAAATGCTTGCTATTTAGCCATCTTTTTACAACTGAATGATATTTTTTGCTCCTTTAACGAAGGAAAATTTACATATGTACCAGACATTTCTTATGGATTTATTTGATATTTATATTTATATCACATAAAAAATTCCACCATTTTAATTTTAAAAAGGTGAAGTACACCTTTTCATGTTATGTATGTAAAAATTGAAGTTTCTGTGTTTGGATATATAAATACATAGAAATGGGGTGGTATGTATGGAAACCTCCTTATATTTATAACATCTTGTTTCTATAAACCTATGCATAGAAATGTGCATTTGTCTTTTAAAAAGTTAGTAAACTGGTGTTTTTGAAGCGATGTTAAAGCTTTGAGTGTTATGAACTTAAACATTAAAGTTCAGTTGTTAGATATGTAAATACATAAGAATTGTGTGGCATGTATGTCAATGCTTATATTTTTACCAAAGTACCATCTTCTTTACACATAATTGAATGATATTTAACTCCTAACTATCAATCTTGATTAGGAATGACTATTTACCTTTCCCAAGAGGTAATTAGTAATGCTTTTGCCGATCTCGCTGATAATCTCGAGCTTCGGAGTGGTCCAGTGCTTTCCAATATGCAGCCATCCATATTGGTCGGTGAGACATTTCAACAAAATTATGACAAGAAGAGAAAACGCACCTCAATAATCCCTGCGGAACATCCCAACGGGTTTGATTCAAGCAGTAAGATTTGCAGCAAGGAATCAGAAGCTCCTCTTTCTGTGAAGATAGCTGCACTAAAAACATTGGAAGCTCTTCTAACAATGGTGCGTATGCAAACATTTTTGGCTAATTATTTTTTTGGGAGATTACATACATACCACTCAATTCCTATATGTTTACATATCTAACACCTGAACTTAATTTTTTACGTACATGCTGCCTTACCTATGCATGAAAAGCTGTATTTGACTTATTAAGAGTTAAAATGACGGTAATTTTGGCGCGACATGAAAGATTTGGGTGTTATAAATGTACAAAGTAAGGTTTAGGTACTAGACATGTAAATAGATAAGAATTGGATCGTATGTATGTAAATGCCCCTTAATTTTTTCACCAGAGAATTGTCAAAACAGTCCCATGATTTTTTTTACGTGTCATTTTAGTCCTATAAAATTGTCAATTTCGTCTCTTTTAATATGGGCGAAATAGTCTTCTGTGAGGACTATTTCAACTGTAAGCTAAAGAATGTAAAGACTATTTTGACACTTTTATAAACTCTGTGATTAAAATGACCCCAGATAAACACTCGAGAAACTATTTTGGCACTTTACTCTTTTATTCATATGTAAAATAAAGTGTTTTTCTGTTTGTTTTGACTTAGAAAAATTCAATGATGCATTACAAAGTTATTTGGGTTTTTCAGATATTCACATCTGAAAGCCATCTACTTGTTTTATTTTGTTGTATTGAAGGGCTTTAAGCCTCTTCATAGATCTACACCCACCTTTTTGTGTGCATTATATGATATTTATTTATGTTGGTTGTATAACAAATAATAAAAATCTCATTAAGCAGTTTCTATGCCCTCCCTAATTACCATCACAATTTCTTATGTATTTTACAAAACTTCATTTTTTTACATTTATACCGCACAAATCATTTATATCATATAAAAAATACCCCTATTTTAACTTTTAAAAAGTGAAATACACCTTTTCATGCCCTGGTAGAGTGGCATGTATGTAGAAATTGAAGTATAGATGTTTGATACCTAATCCCATAAGAAATGAGTGGTATGTATGTAATTCTTTCATTGTTTTTTCATTTTTCTCCTTGCTAAACCTATTTGAAATCAGCTCATTGCATCATTTCCCTGCCTTCAAACTTTTTTGGCTTCAATAACTATTTTCTGAAATTCAACAGGGTGGTTCGTTGAGATCCGAGACATGGCGCCGAGATGTTGATCGCCTCGTGATAAATGTGGCAACAAATGCTTGTGATGGTGGATGGGCGAACGAAGATAAGTCGTCTTTGGTGGCAGATGAATCCTCTTTTGCTGACTTTCAGCTAGCCGCCTTAGAGGCGCTGCTCGCATCTCTTCTTTCACCAACCGAAACTCGACCTCCATATTTATCCCAAGGTCTCAATCTTTTTCAAAGAGGTAAGCCATCAACAAAGTATTATTTTTTATCGGTATAAAACTCAAAATAGTCTCTGACCATTCATATATGACTAATTTAGTCCCAGAGTTTTGCAGTGATCTAATGTAGTCCCTCTACTATTAAAAATTGATCCAAATTCATCTCTTTTATAGAACGCATGACAAAAATGGTCTCCATTTAATCTCCTTTTTGTCCCCTGATTATACAAATTTGATCTCAATTTAATCCCTAAAAGATCAAGCGAGATCAAATATCAATTTAAAATAGGAAGATTTGCATACATACCGCTCAATTCTTATGTATTTACATATAACAGCTAAACATCAATTTTGTATGCATGCCACCTTACCTATGCAAGAAAAGTTGTATTTCACTTTTTAAAAGTTAAAATTGTTAGAATTGTGGTATTTTTGGGACTAAATTGGTCGCATCCGAATAGTCAATGGTCGGGAGACCATTCTGAAATGGTAAGATTTGCATACATATCGCTCAGTTCCTATGTATTTACATATCTAACACCGAAACTTCAATTTTGCATACATGCCACCTTACCTATGCTTGAAAAATGTGTATTTCTCTTCTTAAAAGGTAAAATGGTAGTATTTTTTATGTGATATGAAAGTTTGGGGCGGTATAAATATTAAAAAAAACAAATTTTAGGTCTTGGATAAGTAAATAGACATGAATTGGGTCATATGTATGTGAATGCCCCTGCCCCTCTGAAATTTAACCCTTTTTTTTAATCTCATTCTCAAGGTTCCCTAAAAAATTATGCTGCAGGAAGACGAGAAACTGGGTCGAAGATAGCTACCTTCTGCGCGCACGCCCTTCTCGCTCTCGAAGTTCTCATACATCCTCGTGCCCTGCCCCTAACGGATCATCTTCCTCCCAAAAACCAATCAGTTGATGCAGTATTCAACAATGTCATCAAAACTAACTTAAAAGGGGATCTAGAACTCCTTGATGAGGAAGATGAACTATCCAGTGCTTGGTTTGATAAAAATGATGATCAAATTCTTCCTGACAGCAGAAGCCTGAATGATAAATCAAATGAAACAACCCAGAAATCACCAAATCCTACTGAAGATATTACGACGAAGGCTCCGGCGATTAACGTACAAGCTGGTTCTAATCTTTCAGGGCCTGAAAACAAATTTTCACAAAATGTTGATGAATCCACTGCTGATAGAGACAAAACAGAGATGAGCTCCCACAATGCTTCACACAATAAGATGGATTTTGGCCAAGTAAGTCTAGCTATATCTATTGCAGAGATGGAGCCCGGTAAAACTGCAAGTCCTGTGGGCATAACTGCAAATTTGAGAAACCATGGCAGTGATGTGATTAAACTCTCAGTTGACGAGATTAAAGAAGATTCTGCTCATAAAATATCACCTGATTTGTTCAGAGACAAGGATGCAAAGCTTTTTTATTATGATTCAGATTCAGTCTCTCTGGATTCATTGCCAAGTATAGTAGATGGAGATCCTGATTCTGAGTAGAATATTATCATATAATCTTTTTATTTAATGTACAGCTCAGGGGCATCATGATAAGGAACAATGATTTTTGTACCTCTACCTGACATGATGAATTTCTTTTATCTATTTGTTTTCACTAAGCACACTCATTGAAATTATGAAATTACAACTTTACAAATATGACCCTGCATTTCAGCTTCTATGTAGAGTGACAGAAATTTACTTGTAACACTCAAAAGGTTTGATACTTGAACACTTATATCACTGTTATAAAGTTATGCATGAAAAGATGTATTTCACCTTAAGAAAAAATAGTGATGATATTTTTGTAATGTTAAATATTTTAAGGGGTATGTGTGTAAATTTCCTTTTGTTAAAAATAGTGAAATACACATTTTAATGCACAGGCTTATAACATTAAAATGATATTATGTAAAATATGAAAGTTTAGGTGCAATATGTATAAAAATATATTGT
>NEWO01000119.1:1126019-1139251 GCA_003013225.1 Phalaenopsis aphrodite | reverse complement strand
ATATATATATATATATATATATATATATATATATATATATATATATATATATATATATATATATAAATTATGGTTTAAACATAGGATATTTAAATTCATAAGAATTGATGGGTATGCATGTAAATATTCCAAAAAAAAAAAAAAAGATACTGTTAAATAATTTATTTTCATCATAAATATTCCAAATTTAATACTACTAAAAATAAATAATATAATTTTAGCTGTAAAATGCACTAAGCAACCTGTTAGAGAGAAGCTAGCAGTTGCTAATCAACTGATCTTCACCTGTGAGCTGAATTAATACATTGGCTTCTCTGTTTCTTCTTCCCTTTAGGAGCTAACTAAATGAGATTCATGTGAAAGCCATTATATAATTTAATTAAACATCCATTCATGTTTCTCTAACTCATAGCTGTGGAGAATTTTGATTGGAGTTAAAAAAAATTTATTTTTGTTCGTTCGTATTCGATTCATGGTCTGTTTGGGGCGGTGGTGCGGTGGAGGTGGTAAAATGAATTTTGGCATCTTTTCAAAAAGGTGCTGTTGAAATCTGCATTTTTTCATCGGTCCTGATTAGGTGATGTGACAGCTTTCTAGCTGAGGTCTTAATTTTTCAAAGAAACAAAAGTTGTAATAATCAATGCGATTTTTTTTTAACATTATATTATTTTTCAGCAGCTTCACAATTATTTTTTAACAAGCTACAGCTGTTCCAAACAGACTCTTAGTTTGCATGTATAAATATATATGTGAGACAATATACATACTTAATAACTTATAAGACTTTTCAAAATGTCAAATCTGCAAAGTGCTTGTGTTGGATCAATTATTGATTGACAATATTGATGATAAGATGACACCTTGTTTATACATGTCTTCTATTAGAAGGATTCAAAGGTTATTAAATAGATGAAATGATGTCTTAGTCAATTAATTGTTGAAGGAAGAAATCATTCTTAAGGATTCAAAGATGAAATTTACCTTAAACAAAAGGAATACATTATAAAATGTTATCACAATTGAGAAATATATCTAATAAATACAAATAAAATATTTTATGCTTGTCTATTGAATTAGTGAAGCAAAGAAATAATTGAGCTTGTTCGAGTCCAACTCATTTACTGTACTAATTATAGCTAACTAAAATAATGGATTTTGTTTCATAAGAAAGTGTAACCAAGGGCGTTTGGGGCGGCGATGTGGCGTCACACCTTAGTTTTTTATGTTTTGCAAACTGCATTTTGTCTGTGTTTTCAAAAAACTTTAGTTGAAAGCTGCATTTTACCAGCAGACCTGACTTTTTAAAAAAAAAAGAAAAAAAAATTTATTATACCAATGATAGTTTTTCTAACAACAGTTTTTTCTTCAACGATTTCACAACTGTTTCTTCAAACAACTGCAACTGCTTCAAACTGACCCCAAGTAAAGCTGACTTATGAACTAGCTAAACTCAGCTCAAAAATGGCTTATGAGCTGAGATCAATGAACCTAAAGGGCAAGCCTAGGTTAGCCCCAACCAAGCTTGACTTGTTAGCTCTTAAACTAGTAATTAAAAAAATGTTTTTTTTTTTAATAAATTTCAAATAAAAGAAGTTTGAAGCTAAACATTAAGTATATAAATATAGAAAATTTTAAAATTTATACTATTTGCTTATCCTAATTGATTTCTTATTTGTTATCTTCTAGCTTCACATAAATTTTAACATTTTATTCCAAGTGTTTCTTAAATACAATCTTCTATTACAATAAAAGAGATTGCTTACTTGCCAACTCTAACATGTAGAGTTAAACTCAAAGCCATGCTTAATTAATCATTCAAGTTGAAGTTAAGAGTTGCACAAACTTAACCAATTAGAAGAAAAAAAGATGAGATATTAAACCAAAAGAAAAAAAATTCAAATTTCAATAGTTTGATTCGGTACGTTTGGGGCAGCTTATAAGTGCGGGCGGCGTTTTCAAAATGCTGTCGTACCGTTTGGTTCGCGCATTTCGCCAGCTTATCTGAAATTGTGTTTAGGTTTTTACACTAAACGCAGGCCGCGGGTTGATCCCTGCGGCCGGCCTGCGGGCCGCATTTAGGATAAGCAGTTTATCTTGAAACACATAAGCTGCCCCAAACGGACCCTCAAGCTAAAGGGAGGATATGATCTAAGAAATATTGAAATTATTTTCATATTATTTAAATGATATAATAATGATGCAATCATGATATTTTTACTTATTGAATAATTTAGATATGATTATGAATCAAGATTTTGAGATACAATAACTTAATTCTCTTTAACTTTTATCTTTTTTATTTCTACCCATCCAATCAAAATAAGAGGTTAAAAAATTAATCAATATTAAACTAGAGAGTTCATAGAAAATAGTGCTATAAAAAAATCAATTATTGATTATGATTCTCTAGGACAAATGAGTTCAATCCAATTTGTAAAGCCATATTTATGATCATGATACAAGTGTGTAAAGTCACAAAATTAGGAGAAGTTATTACGTCCCGCCCGTGTTTGCGCGTTCGAACATAGTTTGTGATCTGTCCACCCGAAATACACGATAATGTGATCAGATTATTTTCGGCATCCAAAAGTGTGTTTTATCAGATGTAATAATTTTCTTTTATCAGAGTATTAAAGGTAAAAAAAACGTCAGCAAACATGAATAGGGGCATACCCAGATAGGGTCGAAGGGAGGCTATTGCCCCCACTCAAATTTGGATTTTTACTTATATGAGATGATAATTTGATCTTTTCTACCTTTGATCATGAAGCCCAAAACAGTAAACCAAAAATAAAAAAAATCAAGAAAAAAAATCAAAGAAAAGATAGCAAATTCATTTCCTTACAAGATCTATGCAACAGAAACTGAATAAAGTTCACATTTTTATCACCAAAAAAAAAAACCCAAACTAGATTGATTAAAAAGATAAAAATTCTAACAACCAACAACTCATCCTTCTTCTCCTCCACCCCTCATCTCCTCCTCCTCCTCCTCCTCTCTCGGCCGCAAAACTCTCATCTTCAACCTCCCATCCTCCCTCTTCGCCTGCAACAATCTCTGCTTAGGAATCCTTATTTCCCTCAAAACAAATCTCCCATCTTTTCTAATCGAATTGAAATACACTCTCGGCTTCCCCCCGCTCCCTATGGTCGATATCGGCGGCGGAAACCCAGCTATTCTCGGCCTGACATCAGAATAGCTTCTCACGCACTCTCCCACCTTCTCACAACTGCTTCTTTTCTCTGTCTCCGCATCGCTGCAGGGATAAAAATCGGATTTTTCGGCGTAGCAGAGCTCGCCGAATATCTCGACGGCGGCGCCGCTATGGGGTTCCGGTGATGTGGTGATGGATTGGAGAATGGGAGGAGAGGAGGAGGAGGAGGAAGAATGGCAGAGTTCGCCGAAGATATCGTAGGAGGAGTTAGAGGATGTTGAAGGAAGGTTTTGTGCACATGGAGAATGGGAGTCTGTTGTTGGTTTCTCGAAAATGTTCTTCAGGTTTCCCCATGCCGCCATTTTTTTCCTGAGAATGGAGAGGGGGGCTGGGTGGTGAAGGATTGAGAGGAAAATAAGGATGTGGTTGGCGGAGGATAGATCGCAAAGACAGCTGTTTTGGTGTTGTAACTGCCCTTTGTTTTTATCCATATTGTGTTTTGTGTCTGTCCATATATATATATATATATATATATATAAGCCACTTTAGTGTAGAAATGACTTTATTTTTAAATATTAAGGATACTAGAAGTATGATTACATATTTGTCTCTAGTTTAATAAGATGTTTGAGATTATTTTGGTATGTTATTATATTTATAATCAGTTTTAAGAACTTCTTATATTCATAGTCAATTCTGACATATTTTCGTATTTGTAAAAACTTGAATAGGGGCACTTGATGAGTTGACAACATTATGGCTCGGTCATATGAAGCGCTCTGATCGACCTAAAGATGTTTAGTCGACCCTGTCAGCGGAAATTTCGGGAAGAGGTGCTCACATTGTCAGGATAAACTGGGTTATTAGACAGATGGTGTATTATCGTAATATAATGGGCAGCCATCCTTGAACATTGAGCCTTCTCAGAGGGTCAGAGAAATATTCCATGAGTGGTCCTTTATCCATTTTGTGAGGAGCTCCGGAAAGGCTTAACAGAGCTAGTGATAAAAAACTGTCTCTCCGATTGAGTTTCTTTTATCTTTCATTTCAATATCCTTCCATTTGGTCGGCTCAAAATTTCAACCCAAAAAAACAACGCTTAATATTTTTGTCTTTTGACTATCCCAATACAATGTCCTTCTATTTGCCAGTGGGGCTCGTTGGATTTCTTCAAGATTTGTGATGACACATTTTGTGTGTGTGTGTGTCTACTCTTATGACATTTTATATGTTGCATGAGTCAATCTCCACGTGCAATTGTTTATTAAGCTAAAATTTCTGCCATTAGATTCCTTCTTATTACATGCTACACTTTTTTCTTTGCTTGTAATTTTTCTTATAACATGCATAGCATAGAGTTTTTTTTTTTTTTGAGAAGATGGGGGCTGGGTGATGGAGGATTGAGAGGAAAATAAGGATGTGGTTAGCGGAGGAAAAAGATTTCTCTCTAAGGAGAGAGGAAAGATAGTTGCGTCGGTGTTGTAACGGTCTTTTGTTTTTATCCATATATTTGTGTGTGTGTGTGTGTTGTTTAATCCTGTGAATTAGAAAACAGAGAAAGAGTAAGAGAAAGAATGTACAATAAATATAAAAGTTTATATATATGATCAATTAGCAGTCTCTTTAGTGTAGAAACGACTTCTTATTTTACACTAGATGTATAATTACATTTTGTTCCTATTTTAATAAGATGTTAGATTATTTTGGCACATTATTATATTCATAACTGATTTTAAAAACTTTTATATTCATAGCCAATTCTGACACATTTTTATATTCGTAATAACTTGAATAGAGACACCTGATGAGTTGACAACCTTATTATTCGGTCGGATGAAGGGATGTGGTCAACCGAAAGATGTTAGGTCGAACTTTTAGAGGAAATTTTGAGAAGAGACAATTCCATCGCAGGATAAACTGGGTTATTGGGAAGAGGGTGCATCATCGTAATATAAGAGCGGCCATACTTAAACAATGAGCCTTCTCAGAAGGTCAGAGAAATATTCCTTGAGTGGTCCTTTGTCCATTTTGTGAGGAGCTCTGGAATCGCTTAGGAGAGTTGTGGTAAACATTTGTCTACCAGATTAAGTTTCTTTTATCTTTCATTTGAATATCCTTCCATTTGGTTGACTCAAAATTCCAACCAAAGAAAACAACGCTTAATATTTCCTTCTTTTGACTATCCTAATACAATGTCCTTTGATTAGTCAATGAGACCCGTTGGATTTCTTCGAGATTTATGATGACACATTTTGTGTCTGTGTGTGTGCATGTGTTTTACTCTTATGAAATGTTATATGTTACACAAGTTATTTTGATACCAAAAGCTTTATTTAAAATGTTATATGTTGCACGAGTCAATCTCCATGTGTAATTATTTATTTAGCTAATTTTTTTTGCAATTAGATTCCTTCTTATTACATGCTACATTTTTTCTTTTATTGTAATTTTTCTTATAACATTGATAACATAGAGAACAATTTTGCTTCTCTGAGAATGGAGAGGGGGTAGGTGAAGGAGTATTGAGAGGAAAAGAAGCGTGTGGTTAGCGGAGGAGGAAGGTTTTCCTCTAAGGAGAGAGAAAAGCAGCAGTGTCGGTGTTGTAACGGTTTTTTATTTTTATCCGTGTGTGTGCGTGTGTGCGCGCGCGCGCCTGTGTGTATTGTTTAATCTTGTGAATCAGAAAACATAGAAAGAGTAAGAGAGAGAATGTACGTAAATGCAAATATGATCAATTAACAACCTCTTTAGTGTAGGCAAGACTTCTTATTTAGAAATATTGAGGATATTCGACGTATAATTACATGTTTATCCCTATTTTAATAAGATGTTACAGATTATTTTGGCACATTATTACATTCATAATCAATTTTAACAACTTTTATATTCATAGCCGATTCTGGCACAATTTCGTATTTATAACAACTTGATTAGGGGCACCCGATGAGTTGACAACCTTTTCGTCCGGTCGGATGAAGGACTCTGGATGACCGAAAGACGTTTGATAAAATCTTTTAGAGGAAATTTTGAGAAGAGACACTCTCATCATCAGGATAAACTGGGCTATTAAACAGAGGGTGTATTATCGTGATATAACGGGCAGCCCTTCTTGAACAATGAGCATTCTCAAAGGGTCAGAGAAATATTCTACAAGTGGTCCTTTGTCCATTTTGTGAGGAGCTGTGAAAACGCTTAGGAGAGCTGGTGGTAAACAACTATCTCCCAGATTGAGTTTCTTTTTTCTTTCATTCAAATATCTTTCTATTTAGTCGGCTCAAAATTCCAACCATAGAAAACAAGGCTTATTGTTTTTGTCTTTCGACTATTCCAATACAATATCCTTTGATTTGTAAGTGGGACCCATTGGATTTCTTCGAGATTTGTGATGACACATTGTGTGTGTGTGTGTTTTTAACTCTTATGAAATGTTATATGTTGCACGAGTCAATCTCCATGTGCTATTGTTCATTAAGCTAAATTTTCTCCTATTAGATTCCTGCTTATCTGTTACACTTTTTTTCTTTTATTGTAATTTTTCTTATAACATGCTAGGAGAAAATTTTTTTTAAGAATCGTGGGGGTGGGTAAAAGAGGATTGAGAGGAAAAGAAGGATGTCGTTGGCATGGGAGGAAGGTTTCTCTCTCTAAGGAGAGAGGATAGACAGTTCTGTTGGTGTTGTAACGGTCTTTTGTTTATATCCATGTGTGTGTGTGTGTTGTTTAATCTTGTAATGCGTGTGTATTGTTTAATCTTGTGAATCAAAAAACAGAGTAAGAGAGAGAATGTACGTAAATGCAAAAGTTTATATATATATATATATATATATATATATATATATATATATATATATATATATATATATATATATATATATATATATATATGATCAATTAACAGCCTCTTTAGTGTAGAAAAGTCTTCTTCTTTTTAAATATTGGGGATACTCGATGTATACTTACATATTTGTCCCTATTTTAATAAGATGTGACATATTATTTTCTCACATTATTATATTCATAATTGGTTTTAACAAATTTTATATTCATAGCCGATTCTGACAAAATTTCGTATTTGTAATAACTTCAATAGGGGCACCCGATGAATTGACAACCTCATCGTCTGGTCGGATGAAGGCTCTAGTCGACCGAAAGATGTTTTGTCGAATCTTTTAGAGAAAATTTTGAGAAGATGCGCTCCCATTGTAAGAATAAACTGGGTTATTAGACAGAGGGTATATCATCATAATATAACAAGTCATCTCAGAGGGACTGAGAAATATTCCAAGAGTGGTCCTTTGTACATTTTATGAGGAGCTCTGGAATCACTTAGGAGAGCTGGTTGTAAACAACTGTCTCCCAGATTGAGTTTCTTTTATCTTTCATTCGAATATCTTTCCATTTGGTCGGCTCAAAAATGCAACCATAGAAAACAACGCTTAATGTTTTCATCTTTTGATTATCCCAATACAATGTCCTTTGATTTATCAGTGAGACTCATTGAATTTCTTCGAGATTTGTGATGACACATTGTGTGTGTGTGTCTTACTCTTATGAAATGTTATATGTTGCACGAGTCAATCTCCAATGTGCTATTGTTCATTAAGTTAAATTCTCTGCTATTAGATTCCTTCTTATTATATGCTACACTTTTTTCTTTTATTATAATTTTTCTTATAACATGCATAGAATAGAGAATATGTTTTTAGAATGGAGAGGGAGGTGGGTGAAGGAGGATTGAGAGGAAAAGAAGGATGTGATTGGCAAAGGAGAAAGATTTCTCTCTCTAAGGAGAGAGAAAAGACAATTGTGTCGGTGCTGCAACAGTCTTTTGTTTTTATCCATATGTGTGTGTGTGAGTGTGTGTGTGTTGTTTAATCCTGTGAATTAGAAAACAGAGAAAGAGTAAGAGAGATAATTTATATAAATGCATAAGCTTATATATATGATCAATTGGGAGCCTCTTAATGTATTAAGTCATCTTATTTTAAATATTGAGGATACTCGACGTATAATTACTTGTTTAATCCTATTTTAATAAGATGTTAGAGATTATTTTGGCACATTATTATATTCATAACCAATTTTGACAACTTTTATATTCATAGCCGATTTTGTCACATTTTTGTATTTGTAACAACTTGAATAGGGATACCCGATGAGTCGACAACCTTATCGTTCAGTCTGATGAAGGGCTCTAATCGAAAGAAAGATGTTTGGTCGACCCTTTCATATGAAATTTCGAGAAGAGGCACCCTCATCGTCAAGATAAGTTGGATTATTAGGTAGAGGGTGTATCATTGTAATATAAAGGACAGCCTTTAGTGTAGAAAAGTCTTCTTATTTTAATTAGTGAGGATACTTGATGTATAATTACATGTTTGACCCTATTTCAATAAGATGCTAGAGATTATTTTGGCAAATTATTATATTCATAACCAATTTTAACAATTTTTATATTCTTAATCGATTCTATCATAATTTTGTATTTGTAACAGCTTGAATAGGGGCACCCAATGAGTTGACAACCTTATCATTCGGTCTGATGAAGTGCCCTGGTCGACTGGAAGATGTTTGGTCGACCCTTTCAGAGGAAATATTGAGAAGAGGCACCCCAACCGTCGGGATAAGTTGGGTTATTAGGCAAAGGGTGGATCATCGTAATATAAAGGGCAACCCTCCTTGAACAATGAACCTTCTTAAAGGGTCAGGGAAACATTCCACAAGTGGTCCTTTGTCCATCTTGTGAGGAGCTCTGGAATCTCTTAGGAGATCTAGTGGTAAACAAGTGTCTCCTATACCTTTATCTTTCATTCAAATATCCTTCCATTTGGTCGGCTCAAAATTCCAACTAAAGAAACAACGCTTAATGTTTCAGTTTTCTGACTATCCCAATGCAATGTTCTTTGATTTATTAGTGGAACTCAATGTATTTCATCTAGATTTGTGATGACACATTTTGTGTGTGTGTGTGTATTTTATTCTTATGAAATGTTAAATGTTGCATGAGTCAATCTCCAGCTATTGCTTGTTAAGCTAAATTTTCTGCTATTAGATTCCTTCTTATTACATGCTACACTTTTTTCTTTTCTTGTAATTTTTATTATAAAATGCATAACTTAGAGAATATTTTTTTTTCTCATAATGGAGAGGGGGGGTGGGTGGTGGAGGATTGAGAAGAAAAGAATGATGTGATTGGCGGAGGAATGTTTATCTCACTAAGGAGAGAGGAAAGACTGTGTGTGTGTGTTGTAAGTACATGTAAATGTCTACATACGACCAATTAGCTGCCTCTTTAGTGGGGAAATGACTTTGTGTACAAATTTTGAGGATACTCGATGTATAATTATATATTTACTCCTATTTTAATAGGGCGTTATAAATTTTTTGGGCATATTTTTATATTCATTACCAATTTTAACAGCTTTTTATAATCATAGCCGACTCTAACAAATTTTCGTATTTGCAACCGCTTGAATAAGAGCACCGTATGAGTTGACAACCTTATGATTCGGTCGGGTGAAGGCCTCTGGAAGATGCTTGGTTGGCCCTTTCGGGAGAAATTTTGAGCAGAGACACTCGTGTTGTCAGGATAAACTAGATCATTATGGTGTATCATCGTAAATTCGTAATATGACTGGCTGCCCTCCTTGAACAAGAAGGCTTCTCAGAGGGTCAGATAAATGTTTCACAAGGGGTCCTTATACGTTTTGTGAGGAGCTCCTGAATCACTTAGGAGAGCTAATGGCGAACATTCGTCTCTCGGATTTTCTTTTATCTTTCATTCGAATATCCTTCCTTCCGGTCCGCTCAAAGTTCCGACCAAATGAAGTGACGTTTAAAGTTTCCGTCTTTGGACCATCCCAATACAATGTCCTTTTGATCTGTTAATGGAACCCATTAGATTTCCTCAAGATTTGTGATGACATTTTGTGTGTGCATGTCTGTGTCTTAATGTTGATTGATTTCTTACGAAAATGTTATACATTGCACGAGTCGATCTCCATGTGCTATTGTTTATTAAGCTAAATTCTCCGTCATTTAATTCCTTATTACATGCTACACTTTTTTCCTTTCCTTGTAATTTTTCTTATAACCTGCATAGAAATGATAATTGTGTATTTTTCTAGAAAAATGATTTCAGAGAAATTTAGATGCATACAACATAATTGTCATATTTACATATCTAAAAATTTGATATTTATATTTATAACACTATGATATTATGTACATAAGCATGAAAATATGTCATTTACTTTGAAAAGGGGGCATTTACATATATACCACCCAATTTCATTGTATTTGCATATCTAATGCCTTTACTTTTTTTACATTTTTATCACATAAATCTTTCATTTTGACTCCAAAAAGAATTTTTTAGGCAATTACATACAGACCACTTGAAACTTACTATTTACATATCAACCACCCACTTTAATCCTTCTTTTTCAAATGCTCGCTCAAATATCAAAATTCATGGTAAAACCCTAACCCCATATTTTTCATTTTTTATCAAATTTTCAATAGTTTGACCGCGTATATATGTTGATTTGATCATTATAAAGATCAACTGTGGTTAATTTGTAAATATAAATGTTTCGGGTGATCTGTATGAAATTGTCCCAATTCTTTTTAGTTGAACAAGTCACTTTGACAGGGTGGTAAATTGCATCTTATAAATTTGATAATAGATTTATTGAAATCATATTTCATACGGTCTTAAGATAAAGTCTCTATGAATTGCATAAAAATTGGTGGATCTTGTAATGACAAATTTGGAACATAAAAGTATCAATGAATGATCGTCGTTTTCCGGAGTCATCGCCAGCACATATGCCAGCCGCCTTAATCCAATTGGCGGCCACCTAGGCCAGCCACAATTACTCAGCCAGCTGACCGACCCTATCGGTCCGCCATATAACTTTCAACCGATCAGCCACCTAGGTCGGCCATCACTGGCAGGTCGGCCACCTTGGCTGGCCACATAACTTTCAACCAGCTGGCCATCACCTGCCGGTCGGCCGCCTGAGGTGGCCACAAGACCTTGAACCGGCGAACCACTTGGATCAGCCCGCCTCCAATCAATCAGTCGTCTAAGCCAGCAACCGAGCTAGTCCAGTAGCGGGAAAACTCAAGGAAGAAGGATTTCAAGCAAGGCAAGAACCAAGATACCTCATGCAACTCCCCTTGAATCAAGGGCATAAACATAATATATTTTTTCTTCTCTTTCTCTCTCTANATAATAGATTTATTGAAATCATATTTCATACGGTCTAAGACTATATATATATTGAGATTTCTTGATATCTATGAATTGCATAAAAATTGGTGGATCTTGTAATGACAAATTTGGAACATAAAAGTATCAATGAATGATCGTCGTTTTTCGCAGTCATCGCCAGCACATATGCCAGCCGCCTTAATCCAATTGGCGGCCACCTAGGCCAGCCACAATTACTCAGCCAGCTGACCGACCCTATCGGTCCGCCATATAACTTTCAACCGATCAGCCACCTAGGTCGGCCATCACTGGCAGGTCGGCCACCTTGGCTGGCCACATAACTTTCAACCAGCTGGCCATCACCTGCCGGTCGGCCGCCTGAGGTGGCCACAAGACCTTGAACCGGCGAACCACTTGGATCAGCCCGCCTCCAATCAATCAGTCGTCTAAGCCAGCAACCGAGCTAGTCCAGTAGCGGGAAAACTCAAGGAAGAAGGATTTCAAGCAAGGCAAGAACCAAGATACCTCATGCAACTCCCCTTGAATCAAGGGCATAAACATAATATATTTTTTCTTCTCTTTCTCTCTCTATAAATAGAGTACACCTAGCATGTAAAAAGGGATTCCTAAGCTCTCTCTCTCACTCCCATGTAGGAAGCCCGCTACCATTCTTCCCTCTCTTGTAACCACAATAATAAGAGTCAAAGAACCCGAGAACATCCCTTTTTGCCCTCGACAGGACTAGTCCTTCCCTTCTCCTTCCTTTAAATTCCACACTCCATTGTTTAGGCACGATCCAAATGATAGATTTGGATTCAACACAATTAAAAGAAAAAGAACATACAATACGTATACTTAAATAGAGTGTAAAAAGTAAAAGATGAAGACATTTTGAAACATTCATGCTACATTTCAAATATTACAAGATAAGCTTTTAATTTTAGGAGAATTTACATGCATGCCACTCCATTCATATGTATCTATATCACCTAAACTTTACTTCTTACATTTATAACAACCAAACCTTTCATACTACATAAAAATAAAACCACCATTTTAGCTTTTGAAACGTGAAACACACATTCTCACCATACATAGGCACACTAGTATAATGTAAAAAATTGAAGTTCAAATATTAGATATATAAAATACATAGAAATTGAGGGCATGTATGTAAATCTTTCTTAATTTTAAGTCCATATCAAGGCTTAATAATGCTTAGCATTTAAACACATGGAAGAAGAGAGAGAGAGAGAGAGAGAGAGAGAGTAGAAATGGCATTTTAGACCAATTGCAATAAGGAGGGAGGAAGGGAGGGAGGGAGGGAGATGGCATTTTCAACCAAGTGCAAAAGAGTAGAGTAGAGAGAGAGAGAGAGAGAGAGAGAGTAGAAATGGCATTTTAAACCAATTGCAATACGGAGGGAGGGAGGGAGATGGCATTTTCAATCAAGTGCAAAAGAGTAGAGAGAGAGAGAGAAAGAGATGTCATATTAGACCATTTGCAATAGCAAAAAAAAAAAAAATCTCTAAATGGCAGAGCAAATATTGGTTTAACAATGTTGATTTGAATGTAATAATAACAATTCTTGTGCTTTGCTATTCAGATTGAAAATTCAAATTCCATATCCGGTACAAAATCAGGGATTAGCGCTGGCACCATATTATTGCAGAGACAGGAAATTAAACCGACAAAAAAGTGCTACAAATACTTAATAACAAAAAGCTTTATTTAACACACTAACCCCATTCATGCAATCTCATTCTCGTACACCTCAATTGCGTATTTCCAGTTAATAACACTCCATATGTTCTTCAGATAATCCGGTCTCACATTTTTATACTGCCAAAACAATTCATA
>NEWO01000119.1:1103870-1124888 GCA_003013225.1 Phalaenopsis aphrodite | reverse complement strand
GGGTTTGAATCCCCCTCTGGTTAATTGGTCTGTAATGAGGGTGGTTCTCGAATAGTTAAGCAAATAGCCTTTAGCCGTTCTTTACAATATATATATATATATAACCTTTCCTATGCATGAAAGGTGTCTCATTTTTTAAAGTTAAAAAAGCGGTATTTTTCAAGAGATATAAAAGATTGGGGTGTGGTATGGATGTAAAAGAAAACTTTAGGTGTTAAATAGGTAAATACATAAGAATTTTGTGGTATTTATGTAAATCTTACTACAACTTATTATATATTAAAGAATTTATTTGATTAATGTATATAAATCATGAAGATTATTAAAACACAGTTACTGAACTCCACAAAATTCCGGAGTTCCTATTTTATTAATCATATACTAAAATTGCTTCCATATTGTCATTCAATATATCATAAAATTATATAATCAAGATCATGACTCATTCATCTGAATATCTAGCAATACATTTATACTAATTTTACAGTAATTAAATAAAAAGAGAACTATAAAGCATGCAAAATAAGTACATTAAGTAAAAAAAGCTCATTAAATCGAAATTGCATATATACCTGCAGGTAGTAAGCATGTTCCCAAACATCAATTCCGAGCAGAGGAACGAAGTTCGCCCCCTTCGTAACAAGCGGATCCTGACAAAAAAATAGCTGAATAATAAATCAACTGCATTCAAGGTCTTCATCAAATATTGAGAAGCAATAAAAAATTTTCACTGTGGCGGTTGGAAAGTCAGTCATATATTTGCTTATAGATGGTATCAAAGCTATCAAAGCAAAAGATCATGCATCTATTGAAGAAAGATGGAGAGAATTGTAATTACTTCTCCTTATATGATAAGGAACTGCTAGAGCAAAAATTAATGACAAAAATTATAACTTATCAAAAAAAAAAAAAACTCAAAAAGGAAAGAAATATGACATAATAAAGAGGGAATAAAACTAAAATAGAAAAATCATAATTTCACACTCCCCCTCAAGCTGGGTCCTGGGTCATAGACGTAAAGACCCAGCTTGATATTCAGATCAATGAAGCTACCTCGAGGTAAAGATTCAATAAAGATATCAACGACTTGAAGATGACTGAATGTAGATTAAATGAATAAGGCCTACAATAATCTTTTCAGAGATAAAATGTCTATCAATCACAATGTGTTTGGTACTGTCATGATGCACAGGATTCTTTGCAATACTAATTGTGGCTTGGCTGTCACAGAACATCTTCGTGGGATTAACCATAGAATATCCCATATCATTCAGTAATATTTGGATCCACATTCTTACAAAAATTCCCAAAGCAAGTGTATGATGCTCAGATTTTGCACTATTCCTAGAGACCATTGCTTGATTCTAGTTTCTCCAGTGACAGAATTTCCCAAGACATAGAAACAATACCTAGAAGTGGACCTTTTGTCTGTGAGTTCTCCTGCCCAACTAGCATCAATATAAACCTCCACCTCTTTGTTATTTGATTTCTTAAATAATAACCCTTGGCTAGGGTTCTTCTTAAGAAATCACAATATTTTGTAACTATCTTTAAATGTTCTACATCTAAATTATTCATACGTTGATTCGGAATGTCGAAAGAGCAAGGAATATCCAGTTTAGTGTATGATAGGTAGATGATCATACCCACCAATCTCTAGTATCTATCCTTTTGCACCGGTATCTTTTCTCTCCCTGCAAGTAACTTTTTGTTGAAATTTATAAGAGTCTCAGCAGGTTTGCACTCCAACATTCTTATTTCTTTTATTGGTCTAGGACAATGATTTCAACCTTCTTTGCCTCCCCCAGTATGCTTTAAGAGCAGCGTGTGATCCGCTTGACATTAGATGCACCCATTCGATTCCATCATCTTGACAAATTTATCGAACTAAGACTTTGAAGATTGCTTGAGGTCATAAAATGAATTTCTTAATTTACAAACCAGATGTTTATTTGTGTCATTTTCTAATCCTGGTGGAACTTTCATATGCACTTCTTCCTCAAAATATTCATTCAAAAACACAATCTTGATATCAAGGTTGATGTAGTTCTCACTTTATGTTCACTACTAAGAAAAGAACTCTTATAGTGTTTGATTAGGCTATTGGAGCAAAGGCTTCTTGATAGTATATCCTATAAGGCTGAGTGAACCCTTTGGCCACTAACCCAACCTTGAATCTCGATGCTCCCATTTGCTTTGTACTTGGCGTTAAACACTCATTTGCACCCAACGGATCTTTTATCTGAAGGAAACTTGGCAAAGATTCATGTGTCAATTAGTTCAAGAGCATGAATCTCCTCTTCAACTGACTTTTTCCATTCTGGGCTTTAAAGTGTTTCATGAGCAAATTCGGATATCTGGAGACTATCAAATTAGATACAAAAGCTTTATAAGTTCATGGTAACTTCTAATATGCACATAATCTTGGATATGATAATTTGTACAACTTTCCATATCTTCTCCGCCTGATTCCATCTCCCTTGGAACTTCAAAGATGTGTGAATTCAAGTATGGTTGTGAACAATCATATGGTTGCATTTTATATTTTATCCTACTCGATGGATTTCTTTCTTCTAGTATACACATGAAGTTCCTTAATGTCAATCTCAAGTTGAATGAACTAAATTGATGGAACTTAGGAGACATGATATTTAAAGGGAAGTAGAATATGGTGTGATGACTCTAGATCAATGTGAGTATCCAGAGTAGTGTAGAGAAGTGAAATAAAGTGTGATGCCTCTAGAGTTGTGCCTCAAGCCTGATATTCACGCGGACGCTCCCCCTAAATATTAGATTTGAAGTAGTAAGGTTGATTTCAAAGAAGAAAACATCCATGAAGTTCTAATCTTTTCTTGTAATGGGAGAATAGAACTTGTACCCCGTTTTATTAGAAGGATACACAAGGAAAATACATTTGCTGGATTTTGGGTTAAACTTTTTGTGATTTGGTTGGTGAATGTATAAAAGAGACATCAAAATATTTTTTAGTGAAGATTGGATTAGAAAGCTATAACACGAGGAAAATTTTCCATCACAATATCAAGAGGGACTTCGAATCCAAGGACATTATTTTGCATTATCGTAATGAACTAGATGGTTGCGAGCACGACGTCTCCCCAAAATACTTTTGAGATATGGAGGATAATATGACCTAAATACCTCAAGAAGGTGTATATTCTTCCTCAAGTTATCTCATTTTATTGAGAAGTTTCAACATAGGGATTCACGTGGATGATACCATTCTTTGCAAGGTACGATCTATGGATAAAGTCAAAGTATTCCATTGCATTATCAATTTTGAGAATCTAGATTTTGCATTAGAATTGAGTAGAAATCATGTGATGGCATGACTAAAAAATTTGTGTAGTTTTATATTTTTCTTTCATGAAGTCTATTCAACTAGCTCTGATGTGTTCATCGATAGCGAAGACAAACCATCTAACTCCATTGATGGATTTCAATTTTGATGGTTCCAAAATTTCACTGTGGATTATAGAGAAATATTGTGCGTTGTACCAAGACAAATGGTGGACATGATGAACATATTTAGCCAACCGACAAGCTTCACACTGATAAAACTCTGATTTTTTATTCATAAAAAGATGATGACCAAGATGATAATGTCTTAACAAAACCTGACTTTCAACAGATTCAGACACAACAGACTTAGGAACATAGGAAAAGAATTGTGAAGGAGCGTTAAGGGAATAGTTTTTTCTTGAGTAAATATAAACTTTGATGCAATTCAACACTATCAATTTCCTTCCTCAAATCTAACACCTGAAAGTCATAGGTAGAATGAAATTTAGTACCACAGTTCAAGTTATGAGAAAGTTTGTTAATTGAATGTTAGTTGCAATCTAATTGGGAAACATATAGCACAAAAGAGAGATGAATAATTTTGAAATTTTCACGTCTCCTTTCCTAACAATCCTGGAGTTAGACACATAGGTAAGTTCAACAAATTTAAAGTTTGTGAACTTTTGATAGTTGATGAGAGCATGAATATCTCCAGCCATGTGATCAGAAATATCTGAATCTATTATCTAAGGATAAAATCTTCCATTATTAGCGAGATAGAAGGACATGATATCTTGGTGTATCATCAAGTTGATAGGCTGCTCAGTTGTGCTTGAAAAAAGCTTCTTCAACTCCTCCAATTGTTCCTTGATAAAGGGGCTAGAGTTCGTTGACCCTTCAGAAGAGGTAGCACAATGGGCCTTACGGTCTTGGTCTTTCCTCCCTTCCCTTGATTTCCAATATGCAGGTTTTCCATGTATTTTTAAGTACTTGTCCTTTGTATGACCAAATTTCTAGCAATGTTCACACAAGAAACTATTCTTCTTATGTCTTCAACTCATGGGAAGAGTTTTGTGTGTACAAAGAGAACCTTTTAGAACTAGATGAATCCATACTTCCTCCCATCATGAGTTTTTTCATATTTTCCTCTCTTCTGATTTCAACAAAGGACTCCCTGGTGGTAGGGAGAGGCTTCATTCCCATAAATCTTCATATGACTTCATCAAAATTCTTATTTAGACCAAATAGGAATTTATTCATCCTCTTCTTCTCTAATATTGTTTTGTACACCAAATTATCTTGAGGGCACTATCTTACATAAATATCATACACATATAACTGTAACAAATACTTTGTAAGTGTGTTGAAGTATTGAACCACACTCAATTCTTCCTGTCGGAGTTCATGCAGTTTTGTCTCAATCTTAAACAATTCTGTAGTGTTTTTAATACTTGAACAAGTCTCACAAGTTGCTTCCTAAATCTTCAATGTTGTCTAATACAACAACGACAACAACAAGCCTTCTATGTTGCCTTATAAAACAAGAAATTTTCTACAATCTCTGAGGTAAATAAATTGATCAACTAAAACATGACCATATCATTTTGGATCTTCCGTGAGTCATGATTAGGATTAGTGAAATCGAGAACAATGCCCTTCCTGTGAGATATTCCTCTTTTTCTTTTCCTAAATGTACATAAACACGGATTGAGACCATTTAGTTTGCAGTTTGTGATAAAATGAGAATTTCAAGCTGTTCGGGCAGAATTCTTGGTCTTTGATTTCGAACTAACTTTCATATTAGAGCTAGACAACTTCATGCCATCCTTTATCATAAGCCCTATGTACGTTTTGGGTTGGAAGGTATGGCTGATTGTGACATAGGAGCAAAGGAACACCCATGACTACTCTGCTTGCTTTGGAAGGATTAGCTCGAAAGGCGCAAAGGCGGGAAGATCAACTGATATATGAGTTGCCGGTGGGAATGCAAGAATAAGGACGAGCATCCGGAAGGCTGGCTGATAACTGTGGTTGAGAGAGAACCTGCAGGGTGCAGCTGCTCCAACATAAGGCAGCAGAAACATGTACCAGGAGTCGCTTTAACCGAGGGAGGAGACCTACGGTTTGTAAACAAACTTTGATATCACAAAAAAAGGTGGAGAAAAGCATATTCTATCATTTCTTAGTAATCAAATTACAACTCTTCTCGTTATATTATAAGGAACGACTAGGACAAGATTAATTACAACAATTAAAGCTTACCAAAGAAAACATAACTCGAGAAGGAAAAAAATATGAATATAATCAATATAGAAAACTCATAATTCAACATCTATGGTTAAAGAAAACCATGCAATATTGTTGAATTAAATATGGTTTTATCACAAAACGCCTTTAATTCTTTATGATATTCTATTATCTGCAAAGCTCCCAAGGCATTTTTTGATTTTAATCGACTGTAATTATATCAGCACCAACATCTCTATTCTGCGTTATAGTTCATCACATACACTCAAAATCAATCCCAATTATGCGCCGCATTATCTTTTAATAATATAACAAGATATTTGTTAAGTTCATAACACTAAAATTTCATACCATATATTCAATTTTTATTCTACCAATTCCAAAGTTCTACTTTTCACATATTTTGGGGACATTTGGTTGCTGGTATTTATAGGTTCAGAGCACCCTAAATGCTATAAAAAAATAAATTCATAGTATTTGAAATAATTCATGATGTTTAGCTGGTTGTAGAATATAAATTGAGAAGACATTTTTTATATTTGTATTGTGATAAACCCCTGCTTTTTCTATTTTTAATTACTTTTTTTTCTACAGCATCTAGAGGCAGCCAGTGGTGGCAGTGAAAATCGATGGACAATGACGATGGCAGTAAGTGGTGACAATCAATAATAGGTGGTGAGAGCAAGTGGAGAAGGGGACAAATTGTATTCAAAAACCACCTGAATTCAATAATTTTGGAATACACTAAAAGTAGACTAGAGTGTATTTCAAATACATCAACAAATTACATAGGATTTCTTTTCTATCCAACCAAATAACTAACTTTTTAAAACCCCTGCATTCCACTTACACTAAACTTAAAATACTTCAATACAAACATCACTTCGTAAATATTTTAACAATTAGAACTATATCATCTGTAAAAAAGGATATAGTAATGCATCACTATTGGAATATTCCTATAAATTAGACTTTAAAGAACATATGATACTTGAGCTTAAGAGGGAGGCGTGTGTGTGTCATCAAGATATATATATAAAAGAAATGGCCGGAGGCTATTAAACGAGCCCCGGTCATCCCTAAGTGTGCTAAATATTTGAATACCACACCTTACACACGGGGGGATTCGAACCCGTCACCTAAGGGGACTTACGACCTTTATGTATGTATATGTATATGTATATGTATGTATGTATACAAGAAAATAAACGATAAAGTATCTACATTTGCCTATAGAATAGATCCATTTTTCTTAAATGAATTAAGGTTATGAATAGTGTTTTTGAATGACAATTTACGTTTAGTGAATTTTTAGCACCATTTGCTAAATTAAAATCTACCAAGCATTGTTGACCTCACTTTTGGTTGAGGCCTAGCCTCTTCCTTAGAAGCCTAGGGTCTAGCCATAGGACTTCCTGTTCGACTTTCTTAGAGGACTAGTACTGGGACCCGCACCAACTAAAAGTTCAAACCACTTCTTGACTTGTAGTTTCATATGGGTGGTTTCAAATCATCGACGTCTGGTTGAGTCGATTAAAATAAAACTAACGTATCGAAACATAAGTCGAGTATCCATAGGATCTAAAGCCTTAGGAAACCCATTGCGATTTCCGTGCGCTCTCACGATGCGCGAAAACTATAATTCACAGGCTCAATGCACATAAATATAGAAATGCACGTCAGTTGCACCTGTAGAAGACTTCACGATTGATCAAACTTGAATCAATTGTTGGAATAATCGATCACGAAATAAAAATTTAAGAAAATTGAATTCGATGAATTTTTGACCCGATCGTCGACGAAGTTATTCGAACGACCCCGGATGACGAAACGGACCGCTACGGCGTGTCCGGAACGTCGAAATTACCTAGAAAGAACATGCACTTTGTTATGGTTCCAATGACGACGAATAACGCGTGAATTGGGGAATTTTTAAATATTAGATATTATGGAATAAAAAAAAAAACCTTAAATCCCTAGCTCACGCGCATAAGCCCTCACCTGCGTGCCCCTCCCTCGATCGTTCTCCTCCGGTCGGCCTCTTCTTCCTCTTGGTTCGGTCGAGGCCCACTCCTCTTGGCGATGCCTTTACCCGAGCGAAACCCTAGTTGCGCGCCCTTCTCCCTCACCCTCACGTGACAGAGAGTTGACTCCTGGCCCCGACATCCCCTGCCCAAAATGTTTCTTCACGAAGCCTCGCCTGCCTCAACTCGTCGGGCGAGTATGTCCTCGGGAGCCTTCGTTTCCTACTTTGGTAAATTTTTGACCCGTGTAGCCTGCCTCTTCGAAGCACTTCGTTGGCAAAACCTCTTCTTCCCAATGCCTTACGCATCTACCCTTTGTCTCCATTCTCTCCTGTCTTTCTCTCGGGTTGTCTCACCTCCAGTAAGTCATGATATTTCCTCTCCTCCTCTCCTCTGGCTATAAAAACCCCTCTTGGGGAAGGGTTTTAGGGTTGGCCGAAATTTTGGAGAAGGGGGAGGTACTGACGAGTTTCTGATATGTTGGTCTTTTGTTTCTTGGTCGGTTCATATTGTGGGAGTGCTTGAGCTCTTGAGGAGTCTTCCTCTTTGTGGGTCATTGTTGATCTCCCGTGGTTGTGCACATTTGGGCCTTCAGATTGGGGATTCTTGTGCTCGGCTTTCTTGTTCGTCTGGGATAGTAAGCACTTTTCTCCCTGCCTCTCCTTCCTCCTTATTTGATTGACCGAATTCTGAATCCAATAAGGATTTTCCTCCATTCGCCTTAATCATCATAAATTATGAATAAATGCCTCAGCAGTTGATTGGTGAATTTGTGAGATTTGCTTACCCTTGCTGTTGCCTTTATCTTCATCATGGGATGATGGGCTGATGTGCGATTGTCACAATTAGGAGTTTAGCTTCTTCCTGTGCATTTTTCCGGCTCATTCTTTTTGGTCAGTTGCATACATATCAGACATTTCTTATATATTTACACATCTACCACCTAAAACTTTACTTTTCACATTTATAACACCCAAATATTTTATAAAAAAAAAAACCTTAAGGCTTGTATGTCCCATGCATAGATTTGCAGAGTTTTAAAACTAAAGCTTATGTGTTGTGCATGAAAATTTGTGAAACTTGAAATCTCCAGGTGTTTATATGTATGAGAATTTCTCACTTCATTTTGTTGGGGGAATCTAAGGAGGCTTGTGGGCTTGCAGAGAAAATGTGTAAAAGTACTGTGTACAAATATGTAAAATTTGAAGGCTCTATGTTTTCTTTTAAGCATGTGGAAACTCTGCTTGCACACCACCCAACTTCTATTTGTTTACATATTCAACACCTAAACTCTACAGGAGGGTCGGATGGTTCATAGGCATAATTCTTTATTTTTGTTGCTATTTATGCATACATAAAACTTCAAGCGAATATATACATATACAGAATTCTTTATTTTTATAGGCATTTATGCATATAACACTTAAGGTGGAAATATACATATGCAGAATTCTTGATTCTTATTGGTATTTATGCACATAGCACCTAAGCTGGACATTCCATATGCAGTTTTTTTTTTCTCTTTATCCTTAAATGCAATCATATGTGTGCAGAATTTTATTGGAGTATCGCCTAAACATTTATGAGCTCATGCGTGTGATATCTAAGTATATGTGTATAATTGTTGTTCTTCACCATACTTATGCCTCTTTCCCCTTTTTACAAATAATTGTTTGCTAAGTCTCTTGAATTGACGGGATGTTTTGAGGGCGGAACTTTATGGTTTGCCGATGTTGCTAGTTGGTTTATTCACTAATTGGAAGTGTTAAACATTGCATTTTGGGCTAATTTACATACCCTTCATGAAACTCTTATACATTTACATTTCCAACACCCGAGACTTGGTATTCACATTTATAACCTCTTGGATTCATATTAATGCTAAGTCTAATAGCTGGAGCGTGTGAAGTTTGAGTCACATAGAATCAAACTTTCTTTCATAAGATAACCGAGTAGCCTATGTGCAACGATCCATGGGAATTGGAATGCTTCACAATATTTAAAGTTAAAGTGAAGATGCTTATGTGATACTACACTTGATTGATTGTAAGTATTGGTACTGCACTTTTTAAGGCTTATGCGTAGATTCATGTTGAACTCTCGCTGCGTAGGAAGGAATTTAAGCAATGTTTTTGAAACATTTTTTGTACTGCCTTGAAACAGCTTTAGGAAGCATTTCGGGCATAGTATCGGGGCATTTTGCTAGCTTATTGAAAACAGGTTTGGGCACCTGTTTTGCAATGTTTTTTCGGCTACATTGAAGCAGATTCACATTTTTGTTTTGAAGGTTACTTAGCCGCAGTTTTAAGAGTCGATCCACCTTTCTTTTCTTTGCTCTTTTACGTGGATTATTCTTTCCTCTCTCTCACACAATTTTTCTTCTTTTCTTTCATTGCTTCTTGGTTTGATTTAGTTGTTTATGTATGAAACATAAGCGCACGTATATATAGCTCTGGTTATATATGAACTATCAAGCAAGGTCATAAGTTGAACGTTTTTTTTTTTTTGTTCAAGGTCGTGATGACAAAGACATCTGGTGGTAGAGCGGAATAATATTTTATCATAAAACATTGAGACCCAACCCAAGAACCTAGTGAAAATGTAGGATGACAATATTATTCACTGACACTAGACTAGCAAAGACCATTGACTTCTTAGGCTACTGGCGATCTTAGCCCGGCAGTGTAATCGGCTTATGGACAATTAAGTTTATAAAATACAACGATGAGAAAAAATACGTTATTTAGAAAATATTTGACTACTAAAATAGATATTAATTTCTCCTATATGCATGAAACTTATATACATGTCAAAATATAAATTTTAAGTAATATAATTCAATTCTCCATTTGTCAATTACCTGCATTGGGCTAAGGATTGCCCTCTTAGGATTGTATTATTAGAAATTTATAGTTGAATGTCGGGCTCTATGCATATGGATGATCGATGGTTGTCTTCGAAGTCCCTCGAGAATAATTAAATCTGAGTCTACCCCGACCCAAATGCTTACATTTTTCTTTCTTTTCTTGAATTTTTCATACGTTTCCTACGGTTTTATTGGAGTCTTTGTAGATTACTCGTGATTTTCTTTCGATTTCCCTCGCATTTCTAAAAAGTTTTATTTGAGTTACCATGGGTCATTTGTGGCTTTCCTTGAGTTGTCCAAGTACATTTTTGTTATTCACTTCCATTTATATAAATGCATCATTACCCATCTGTTAAATTCTTTTATTATTCTTGTTTACTTGTACCTGCAACACCGACCTCATTTACAGCAACAGCATACCTGTTAGGTATATAGCTTTGTTTTATATTTACAGCGTTTTGCTTTCTTTATTGCACCTTACTGCCTTTCTTTACTTACCGTTTTCTCTTTAACGCACTTTACTGTATATACATATAGTTCATGTTTGCGATGTTATTGTTTATTGTTTACTGCGCTTCGTAGTATGTTTCTTTTTTATTATTCATGTTACTCCTATAGACTTTCAGGGGCCTTTAGGATAGAGGACAGTTGGATACTCCGTTTAGGAGACACCCTATAGCGAGTCACTGACCTAACAACTGTATATATACACACACCAAAACCCTGAACCTATGATCGATATGTTAAGGAACTTGGAGTATCCTTTCCAGGAAACAAAACGAGGAAGCGAGCGGACAGAGAGCAACGGAACGAAACCACAACAGCAAAGTTAAGGATGATCTTCGGTTGGAATTTTTATTGAATAAATAACAAGGTCATAGGACTTCGAGATAGTCTGCTTAGTGCGACATAAACCTCACTTTCGTTTTAGGCCTCTTCACAACCATATTGTGTAGCGTAAGTTCTAACTCTTCTAGGATTTCAAGGTTGTTCTTTAGCACGCATAAATCCTCATATCTTCTTAGACTATTTGCAAGATCGGATATCGTTCGAATATAAGTCCTAAATTCTAAAATAAATCGACAGAATTGAAACACTAAATAATATCATTTCAAAAACATAAAGTCAAATAATAAGATAGTTGGGAAGTCACCGAAGTGTTCCTCGGATCTGTGACATCCCTTACATTTCATTCGTTTGACTACTGAAAAATAATTGTTCATATTTTGAACCATTCTCTTTTGACTTTCCTGTGTACTAATTTGGAAACCTAAACTTTGAAATCTTGAAGAAAGAACCATTAATCTTAATCGAGAGTTTTCTTAGGTGATTTCGATTGCATAAGATGTAATTAACTATAGAAGTTTGACTCTATAAGGAACTTAAGAACCCAACTTAATATAAATTCTATTAAATGTTTCATGTTAAATAGGGGAACTTGTTGGTCATACATAGGGGAATTTAATATAAGCTCTATTAAATTTTTATGTTAAATAGGGAAACTTGTTGGTCATACATAATAAGTTTCTCAGGTCAAACGGATGTCACACTCCTTAGTTTAGGTTGTTAAATCTACTAACAAGTGGTATGAGTATCCTTCGGGATAGTGTATTAATTGTGGTATCATGCACAACCATCTAGACTATCAAATATGTAAGGTCCATTCAGTCTCACTTTTCTAAATTAAAATATTATTATTTTTCAAAATTATAATAATAAATAAATCAAATTGAGACATTGTTTTTTAAAGTTAAAACATTATTTTATAAAATATAATCACATATATATATCCATAATTAAAAAAATAAATAAATCCTAAATAAAGAATCTGCAGCATTATTGATCGACAAGCATGTTAAACTATATTGGATGGTGTGGAAAGACAACGAGAATCTTGGTTGAGAAAACCTCAATTAACTGAACTAAGATGAAATAACATTCAATAAAATATAGCTCCCTTAATCATATTATCATCTTCTAATCGATTCCTAGATGAATTTAATGTTTTTAAACTAAAAATAAAGAATATTATTGAATATATGAATATATTTAAAAAATAATTAATGAATTCAAAGGTAATGAAAAATCTCCAAAAAAAAAAAAACTGAAAATTTTCTTCTTTTTTTTTTTTTTTTTTTGTTATGACAATCTCAAACAAACTATTATAGATGTCAATGCATGTTTGTTCTAGTTATTTGAAGCCCTAAGGTAATGTGCTTTGCTTCTGTACTTGTTCGTGAGCTTTTATTTCAAGCGGCAAAAGATTACAAAAGCCATCCAACTCCACCGTTGCTTACCTCTATTGCTTCCCTGATGATCAGATCTCGCACAACACAATTAATAAAAATAATAATAGGAAATAATTTTAGAAGAGTTGAATATACTTTGTATTGAAGGAAATCACGATTAATAGAAAAAGTATTAAGAATTAATTTTAAATATGCTCTTATCCGCTGCCAAATTAACTCCATCAAATAAGAAACAATCTTATCCAACTCAAATTTAAAACAACATTATCCTTCCTAAACCAACTTTTAAAAAATAAGAAGATTTAAATTCAAAATATAAATTCATCCAAAATAAGTTCAAACTTCATTATTAACATGTGATGCTTATCACCATCGAACGATGCAAATTCCTTATCTCATCAATCTTAAACTTCATAATCTTAACTGCCGATCTATAATTGCGTATAGACTTCCAATTACTTAATCTTTCTATCCAACAATGTGATTTGAAAACCCATACTTCCAATTACCTAATCTTTCTATCCAACATTGTGATTTGAAAACTTCTTTCAATAAAATCCTCATGGTTCATCGCATCTCTTCCGCTAAACATACTTCTCAAATAGCAAGAGATATCTTAACTTAGGTATCCAAAAAAAAATCATTGAACCAAACAATTATCATCTTAAAAATGTTTATGGCACCTTTAAATGTAATATCACTAAAATAAAAATACTACTTGAGAGATCACAAAAACATATAATAAGGTTGATATCTCAATAACAATAAACTCTAAATAACAATGAACCAAATAACCCTCCATTAACTTGTTTGGATCATATTACGAGCCAAAACTAGAATTGATACTGATAATCCTCCCAGATGCAAGATGGTGGCCATGATAGAGTGAATAAATCTTAACCCAAGCTTATGATAAGTTTGGTCAAGCATAACCTTGCTCAAGGCTAGCTTCAACATCAAACTCACCCAAATCTAACAAACATGACACCCAAGAAAAAAGGCAAAGAAATAAATGCATGGTAACTTGATTGTTTAACCAATTACTAATTCGTTAATAATTGTTATATTGGAATTAACCTTATTTACTAATTATTGGCATAAGTATTTTTATTAATTATATATTTAAGAGGTTGATTAAAAACTTTAAAAAAAAAATAGTCACGTAAATATTAAACTAACTATTTGATAATTGATTTCTATAATATTAAGCTCTTAAACATGAAAAATATTATAAATACTGGTTAAATGAGTCAACTAAGCTTTGTTTTATGCAAAATAATGTGTTTCACCTATAAATGAAAATTAACAATTGCCCTCGCCAAACAAATCTCCTCTGATAAAGTTTCAATTGTTTTATTTTTAAATTTAGCTTGTAAGACAAGTTAATTCATTCAACATTCAAATAAACAAGTGATAACAGTACAATCAGTCGAGGCCCAAACTCAAAAGACCTGAATAAAAATAAAAAGGTTGAACAAATCCTTATAATATAAGGACCCGTGATAGAATACATATGTCATAGCTCTTCTTAAATGGTTATTTAAATAAGCCCATTTAGACCCATTTAGTGAACCAGATAGCTGAAAACTATCCAACATGCAAAATAAAATTCATCTCATAAACATGTTCCATCACCTTTCAAAATTCATGTCTCCAACAACAACATCAATCACAGATTATCACCAACACATTTTAGTAAACAGATGCTGATGCAAAAATACATTTCAAATGTTGGCCCAAATTTACATTGCAAGGGATGACATAAATGTAATAGAATAAATTCATGAAAGCATGTTAATTTAATGAGGACATTAAAATTGACTATATGAAGGCTAAACATCCCTAATTTTGATTATATGAGATATTTTTTTTCTTTTAATGGGGATTTAATGTGCAAGGAAGTCACCCAAACCTCCTCTTCTCTTTTTCTTTGCTTATTTCATTTAGCCCATTTAGCCTACTGCACTGGTGCCGCATTATTCTCATATTCTTTTTTGTTACAATATCCACAAAAGCTCGAGCTCAAAACCTCTATGCCTCGGCTATTGTCCTAAGTTTGAAAGAGAAAAAAAAAAGTGAGTAAAAAATTTTAATAGAAAATTAGAAATACCTCACCCTAATCCAACGATTTCTAGTTTTCATTTTTGTTCCCCTTTCTAAATTCATGGATTGGTCTCCTAAGAATATTTATCCAATGATAGTGATTTGGTAACCAGGAATGAAGGTTGGAGATATGTGACGATAATGAGCTTTATGATTAGGAATCAAAAAAGATTACAAGTTGTGATATGGTGACAGCAATTGAGAGCGAAATCACCAACATTTCAACAACTTTCTCGCATATAACAATATCGGATAATGGGTAATATATATGAATGGGGCCGGATTGAGCATGGGAAATCGATATTTGGGCTTTGCCAATTTCTTTTTCTAATCTATATATATATATATATATATATATATATATATATATATATATGCATAACAAATAATTTCTGAAATTACCTGATTTGCAGTGGTTTCGACTCTAAGTTTCTTTGCCTCCTTATCCAAAGCTAGCCACTGTTGATTACCAAAGATTATGATGATCAACTTGAAAATCTAAAAACTTTGAGACAAATAAAGTAAAAAGAAAGCTTAGCTAAGCCTGTAGACTAAAAACCAAGAAAGCAAGCAGAAAAACTCACCACCCACCCAGAGCCTTGCAGAGCAGCGCCTTCTGCATTTATTTTCTTAATAAGATTCTCCAAGGAGCCAAAGTCTTGATCAATGGCCCAGCCAAGCGTACTGTGGGGAGGCTCACCACCTCCTTCCTGGAAAAAAATTGTTCTCGTTAGCTAATGTACGGATAAAACATGGAAGTTTAAAAATGAATAAAAAATAATTTACCGTTGTAGGCTTAAGATTTTTCCAAAATATAGAGTGATTGACATGGCCTGAAAGCTCAAAGAAAAGATTCATTTTTAAAAAATAATGAATATGAAAATCTTGCATGTACTTAAAATCTCAAAGCAAAAGTACAAATTGAGAGAAGAAAGTACATCTATCTTCATAATCGCAAAAAAAAAAACATACATACAAAAATTGATTGATTAGGCTAATTTCAGTTTCATTTACGAGTTTTATCACCTGCACTAATATGCACTCCGAAAAAAAAAACGTGTTAAACTCTTTCTTTCTATTTTATTATATAGAAAACTTATACTGACTTGAAAACAAATACTGAAAAGAGTGGTGGTAAAGTGGAACCAAAAAAAAAACAATTAAGATGCCTATTTAATTGGTAACCCGAGGCCTGTGAAACATTATAAAATCTATCAAGAAAATTTCATCTGATAAAGTTTGGTATGCATTTTAAATGGAAACCCTGAGAACAAACAGAAGAAGAAAAATCTCCTATCAAAAGCACTCACTGCCCTATTGTTCTAAACTTAAATGATGACTTCATCAGTCACTGAACCACCTTCGGCCACATCGCTACCAAGTTTCACTTCTCTTGTGAATCCTTGATTGACTCAGCTCAAGTAAGGACAGCTTCAACAAGAATAACTGATTCAATAAATGCAGTTAAGCCTTTATATTCTCCCCACTGGTTGAAAAAATCAACGGTTCCATGTCTCAAGGCCCGTTAAGTTTTTAACAGCATCATAAATCTTCACCTCTTCAGACTTATCCGGATAACTTGGAACAGTTTTTTTATGTGACGTTGTAAAAATTTTAACAAAAAAATATGAAAACAAATAGGAGAAGAAAAACAAAAGATTCTTCATGTTTTACTACCGGTAAAATGAATACTTTCATCTCAGTAGAAATCAGCAGAAAAGATTGTGCACTCAGTAATTTTATATTAATCATAACAAAAACTGACAAGAAGAAAATATTACATTGACCATAACAAAAACTGAAAAGTAGATAATATTAATTCATCAAAAAAGCATATGGCTTGGGATCTGATTAATGGAAAACTTACCATGAGTTGCTCATCAAAAGGATAAATTGAAGGCCAGATCACAAAAGAAGTAAAGAACAAAGCTTTAAAAATGGCCGGAAATATCATTCAAAGTCAAGGCTTTAAGCACAACATTCATGCACAAATACATAACTTGGAGGCCTACACTATTTTAAAACATTAGAAAATGCAATAGTTTGCATTGCTATGTTGTTACTAAAGAACAATTTGGTTCAGTGTTATTAAGATGCAAGTTTTATCTCACAAATATTTTAGAATATGTTAGTATTAACTAATACTGTTACTGTCTTGATTTGATATTACTTGGTGTATCAACTATATTGTTAGTGTATATGGGAAATCACCTAATTAGGATTCAAATGTTATTTACACATTTGTTGTGTAAAATGATGAAAAAAGCAAACACCTAACATCAAATAGCAACACAAAAAAATGTTGCAAATGCCAATAAAGCACAAACAGACATAAATATTGAATCCAAATTATTTTTACTAATAGAAATCAGCAGACAATTTTGTACACTCACTCAATTTATATTAATCATACATAAAATAATTGATTGATTCCTACTAGTTGTTTATTAACAGGAGTCCTTCAAGATATTTGCTCCAACAATCTTGTAGAAAACTATAAGATATTTAGAAGAGAGCATATAAATGAGATTATACACAAATACATGGAACACAAAATGAAAATTTTCCACCAATTTGATCAAAGCTTGCATTTTTTTCAGTAGTAATATGGATTTTATTTGTATTGATTTACTTTGTATTGAAATCACCTAATTAGGATTCAAATGTTATTTACACATTTGTTGTGTAAAATGATGAAAGAAGCAAACACCTAACATCAAATAGCAACACCAAATCATGTTGCAAATGTCAATCAAACACAAACAGACATAAATATTGAATCCAATTTATTTTTACTAATAGAAATCAGCAGAAAATTTTGTGCACACACTAATTTTATATTAATCATACATAAAATAATTGATTGATTCCTACTAGTTATTAATTAACAGGAGTCCTTAAAGATATTTGCTCCAACAATCTTGTAGAAAACTATAAGATATTTAGAAGAGAGCATATAAATGAGATTATCTACAAATACACGGAGCACAAAATGATGATTTTCCAATTTGATCAAAGCTTGCATTTTTTCAGTAGTAATATGGATTTTATTTGTATTGATTTACTTGTACTTTAAAAACCACATGAAAGTATACTTTAGAAATTCTTGTAATGTATAAATAGAAGATAAAGGTCATTAAAATATCTATATTATATTTTACGCCAACCAACTGCGGAGATGCAAATCAATCTACATGGAAGAAAACCTTGAGCCTACTAATGATGTTGCAGCACAATGACAATAAAATTATAACCTCACAATTCTATACAAGAAAAAGGTTTCAATTTTCCGTACATCTTAATAACTGACAAAATCATCAGGAAATTAAAGAGTAGAGAAAATACAATCGGCAAAAATATTTAAGATGAAATTTCAAACCATATTATCTAATGTTCTGAATAAACATATACTCGATTTATACAAGAAAAACAAGGTTAAATAAGAAAAAATAGATAAAAAATTCAATCTCAAACAAGACACTCTTTTGATTGATAGAGCTAATTGATACACCAACACTTACTACTGTTAATAACATTTTTAGGAATTGTCTGCTTTTAATATGTAACAATCCGAATTCTCATCCATCATGATAAAGTACACTTTATCCCATTGGCCTCACAGTTTTTCCCCCTTGGTGTAACTTCCCATGAGGCGCATCCCAAGTGTGCTTCTACAAGAGCACACATAACTTTAGAGTTTCTAAAGAAATTTCAATTTTTACACCAAAATAAGCATCAATGTTTAAGAGTTTAGCTTCATTGTACTCAAGGGGTCTCACAATTCTACCCATTTAAGTAACTGACATTCTCATCAATTATTTTAACCTAGAATCATCCACCAGGCATATAAAATTCTAGAGGTCGCCCACCATATAGCACTTTGTCCAATCTAAATTTCAATAGATGACTATCCTGGTGTAGCACTTTCTTTTGTATGACATTTATTTCGCATCTTCAGGTTGTGGTAATGCTCTAATAACATTTGTAACAGCCCAAACTCTCGTCCATCAAGATTTTATCCACTTTAGCTTAATGGCCTCACATTTTTTGTCTCATCGGTGTACTTTCCAGGGAGGTCACCCACCTCATGAGTGCTTCCATATGAGCACTTAACTTTAGAGTTCTTGATGAAATTCCAACAGTTACACCAAAAGAAGCCTTGATATTTAAGAGTTAAGCTTCCTTCTGCTTGAGGAATTTCACATAATAAACAGCCAAGATTTAACCAAAAATTTTGCTAAATCTTTCTAAATACTTTTTTTAACCCAATATCTTATTATCTTCTTAAAACTCAATTTCAACCCGGTTCAGGCACTATCCCAAGTTTAGTAAATCCAAGAAGTATAACTTAAGAAATTTACACCACTTCTCCGTATAGTTCCTCTTCTTCTTCAATTAAATCCCAAATTTTAAAAATAGCTGCCATAAAATTTTCTAGGATTAAATCATAGCTAACATCTATCATGTAAAACATTTTTTTTTAATTCAACAGGTACCAAATTTATTGAAGTTGAGCTTACAAGTTCAGTCACCCCTAATTGTTTGTACACTCTTAAACCGTGTTTGATATGCTATTTGCAGGCGAATTTACGTATGAATTTAACGTAAACCTGCCAAACACGAATTCAATGCATTTAAATCCCGTTGTCGGCTAAATCCAAATTTTTTTGTGGCGTGGTGGTAATCCCTTATTTATTAAATCCGAACTCGAGGTGGATTTAAGAAAATACTTCCTTCATGTATTAAATCCTGAAAACAAATGTCAATCATTTTGTTATGGATTTAACTGGATTTAACCTAAATAATACCAAGCACAAATTTGGATTTAACATCACTAGATTTACTAAGTCCGGAATTATCGGATTTAGTTAATCCAACTTAACTTAAATCCAAGAGGCAGCCAAACACCCCCTTAGGGCAACATTTTTCAAGTGACTAAGTGGTATTTACCCTTCCCCTTTACCAAAAATAACTTATATTACAATCCTTCAAAAAATATATATAACTTGCTACAATTAAAGCAGAAAAAACATTCATATATACTAAATCGCAATTTCCATAATCAGACATAGAACAAATCTTGAGATGGACAGACCTCCACCATTAAATTTGATAGCACTCTGCAGATGGACGACCTTGGAAGAGTCCCCCTTGTTCACAGCTTCCTCGAGCTGCTCGAGCGCTTTGTTGTAGTTTGTGATGTATGTTTGATGGTGCTTCTGGTGGTGAATCTGCATGATCTCGGCGCTGATGGCCGGTTCGAGTGCACTGTAGTCGTAAGGCAAATCAGGAAGCGTGAATGTTTGCAGAGCTCGAGATTGTCGGTGCCCTAATCCTCCCAACGCCATGGATTTTCCCACACTGGACCAAAACCCTAGGGTTTTCCTCGAGGCAGAAGCTCGGAGCGCCATGATCTCAGAGGTTCCGTATTCCCTTGACAGACCGGCTGAGATATAAAAAGAGTAAGCGTTGTTATGATATGTGAGAGTTATGAAAATAATATATTTTAGGAAGATTAATATCCATATGTAACACTAAAACTTTAATTCATATCTATATTTTATTTCATCTATACATAAAAAAATATATTCTAACTTTTAAAAGTTAAAATACTAGTATTTTTATGTAATACAAACTCTGTGTTTGTGTATCAAAATGGGTCACATGAATCTCGAAGATATATCACGACCGGCGAAAGAAGACAAGATTGGGTTGTGCCCCCTCCCCAGAGACAATTTGATATCTCATGCCTAGCCTGCGTGCTCTCATAGATCGAGAGGAAAGTGTTTCCCAGACTGATGGAACACGACCACCTTTTCGATAAATCAACCTATAGGCATGAATCTCGTATGGATAAGACTTGCCCTCTTTTTCTAGCCCGGTCGAATGAGCGAAGCGAATTACCCTGCCCTGAGACAATTGGTCGAAACTTTCCACCCAACATGAATAGGAATAAACTCTCAACAAATAATAAAATTGATAGTTTGCACTGAACCCCAACGAATAGCCTCCCTACCAAAAGAAGTTGTGTTATTACGGGCTCCAAGCTTTGTCGGGCATAACGACCTTCTAGCGGGAATCCTAAAGGCTCCCGGCCCAATTAGCTAAAACAGCCTCACTATGTCTACGTACACTAGAGGTACATTATTTAATTATACATCCCCTCACTCCTATAGATAGGAGTCAATTCCATAAATAAAAGTTACGTAAATTAACTGTTTCATACTAT
>NEWO01000119.1:1078607-1103767 GCA_003013225.1 Phalaenopsis aphrodite | reverse complement strand
CCAAGCACTATATTCCTTATGTGTGTCTCTCAAACAATTTTGGATTTAATATCCTGAAAGATGGGCGTAAAGTCATGTTATCGACAATAAGAGGAGCACAACAATCGCAGAGAGAAGATAGTGGACTGAGAGAAATAGCCGACGTAGAACCCGCATGAGAAAATATAGATGAATGCATACAGTGAGGGATGCAAGAGATAAGAAATCGGATCATGGACCAGGTGTCGAGCCAGATCGCAGGAAGTCGAGCCCCTCAGGAGCAGAACCAGCAGTAGGAGGTTGTGCCGACGCACAATGATAGAAGATCCAATGACACGCAGTGTAAGGGTAGTACGTGATCCGCTCAAGTGGATAAGCAACAACTTGGGCTCATGAAACACCATGACAGGCGGAGAATCATTTCTCCCTTCACTTCTCAAGATCTAAACTCCTGAGAAGTTTAAGCTTCCTACGTTGGATGCATATCTAGGGCTATCGGATCCCAATGCCATATTGCCTCGTTCGAACCGGTGACATGCCTACTAAAGTTTTAAGATGCGTTCAAGTGTTGACTATTCTTTACCACTCTGAGATTGTTAACCTTGAATTGTTACCCTTGCTTTTGAACGAAAGCATCAACAACTTTTCAGACTTCCAAAGGCTTTTCTTAGCACAGTTCACGAACACCTGAGCACCAAAGAATAGCGCATAGGCCCTATGGAAGATGAAGCGGGGCCGAATGAGAGCCTACACTCTTATATCCTTCATTTCCAGAGGGAAATGCTGAAGTTAAATAACCTATGAGCTGAAATGACACAAGTTGTTTTAGAGCAGAGACTGAGGCCATAAAGGATCTGTTTCGACCTCAGCGTACAAGAACCTAAAGACTTGGTCGAGTTGTTGGGGATGGCCAACAAGTACATGCTCGCTGAGGAGAGCACTCCTAAATCGGAGCCAACAAGGAGTTAAACCTTGAAAAGGGTTTCCCCAAAAGACCCTTGGCTTTATTACTTTACCTATCCAATTTGGATTCTTTAAGAGCGAAGCCAAGTTTCATGTGATTGATTTGAGCGCGTCTTTTAGAGCTTTGCTTGGACTCTTATGGATCAATGAGTATGGGATGATATCTTTGACTCTCCATCAGTGCATTAAATACATGCGTGGAGAAGAAGATTTCTCCCATTAATGAAGTAGAAGTATATGATGATGTCAAAACTATGTACCCTCTAAAAAGGAATCTCCTCCAACTTTAGATATTGCAGGATATTAATGTTTCCTTCCACGTTTTGGTTCTCTCATAGCCAAAGGCAAGGAGGTGATGAAGCGGGAGATGGCGTGCATCTGTGACTACACAATAAGGTCATGCAATCCCTACTCTACCATCAGCCAAGATGAAGATCGAAGCCATATTGGACTTTTACTCTGATCTAGATGAATCTTTGCTCATAGTCCTCTCGATGAGCTTGCATTGTCCTATATAGAAGGGCACAAACAAGGAGATTCTCCTCATACCTTCAACGGGAATGGTTTCCCATGCATCCAAACTTTCTTGTCAGACAAGGTGTTGATTATCGACCTCATACCACGATGTCATCATAGGGATCTGACGATTGCACATGCTTCTACAGTTCAAGAATTGAAGTCCTTTTATATACCTCCTATACCTAAGTTTATGGAGAAAAGACATTTTATTTTATAAATAGATTATCAAGTGATTAACAACAATATAATGATTTTAGATAATGGGAATGAAAAAGCAAAAGATATTTTTAGTTCTTATTATTGCTCTACTCTCTTTGATTGAACACTTAATATTGAGTTATTTCATGAGAAATGGTTTATTTGCAAAGCCAAACTATGCAAGGCTATGTGGCAGAATAGACCTTTAGGGGAGAGGTCTGAATTAGGTTATGTTAAAAGGCCTAATAAAACCATACTCCCCAGAGCCTCATGTAGGATAATTTATAAATTTGAAGGCTATTAGTGAGGAGGTTGAAATCATGGACACCTCTCCTGAGCTTGAGGACAGTGTATCTTCAACTTTTAATGATTTGATCAAAGTCAACCCTGGTACTGTTGACGATCCTCATTCAACTTTTATGAGCAAACTCTTATATGATTATATGATTGTTTATTAAAATCATAGAGATCTTGAAAGAGATTTGTAATTGTTGTTGACATCAATTTTTGATGTCATGAGTGTAGGGTGTCCATCTGCATGCCTCAGGATAGTTTACGGTCCGTCCGTAACATCTGATGGTTCTGACACCCACCCGAGACCTTTAGGCGTGTGTTGAGAGGCACGTAACCAAGGTCATTTTGTTGGGCTATGGCTTTTGTTTGGGTAAAGGCTGGTCGGCATTTCAAGCGTCAGACAACTCTGATGGGGTTAACGAAAATTATGTGTCGCATCACGCGCGAAATTGACTCAAATTGGATCGATCGTCAGCAAAGTTGTCCAGATAACCTTGGACGACGAAACGGACCACGCTAACGCGTCCGGAACATCGATTTTACTTGAGAAGGACACCTATCTTGTTTGGGTTTCGTGCATGTGTGAAAAATGCCCAAATAGAAAAGTTTAAATAAAAATTATTATTATTACTAAAAAAATAAATTCCCTATTTTTAAACCTATCTCACGTGACACTCCCCTCTCCCTCACGCGATTGGCCAAAAAATCCCTCGCAGGCGCCACTCTTTCTTTTCGTGAGAAAACCCTAGCTCGTGATCGGAACTCCCTCGTCGTTGGTCTCGTCGCCGCCGCCGACCGGCAGCCCCCTTCTCACTCTTAAAGCTCGCCGCCTTCATCCCCGGTGCAGGTAGCCTCCCTTCTTCGGACCATTAGCCGCCCTAGCCGTTGGCTCCTCCCTTCTTCGGCGTGACCCTGAGACAACAATTGGTCGGCGTCCCGCCAGCACCGCCGCTCTTGCAGGCAGCCGAAGACCTTCTCTCTGGCTTCTCTTCTTCCCCAACCGTTGTTTTCCCGAAAATAAAATAAAATAAAATATATTGGTCGCACCTCCTCCTTCGGTCCTAGCCGGCAATGTCCCTCCGGCCTCTCGACGCTGATGTCCAAATTTTGCTAGCCTTAGTCCCTCTCCTTTGTGTGAGATTTAAGGCATGCCTCCCCTTTGCCTCTTCTGCAGGCAGCCTCGCCACACCTTGCTACCACCGACGACCTCTCCTGCTTCCTTCCTCTGGCGGCCAATAACTTGAGCCGCCGATGACCTGTTGTCTCTCCCTTGCTAGAGCTCTGATCATTAGGAAGGAGATGACATCGTGACATTTAGGAGCCCGTCAGACCCTTCTCGCAAAGGTATACATTTTGGTCAATTTTTCATCTTATTCGATGTTTATTTTCAAATACTTTACATACCTCACTAACTTCTGTCCTCATTGGCTCATTTTGTTATTCTATGCACGTTCTACGAGATATGCTAGAGCACGGACCAGACGTCGACGGCTTAAAGCAAGCAAAGAAAACACGTCTGCAACCGTCGGGACCTTTAGGCGCATGTTGAGGGGCACGTAGCCAAGTTCATTATGCTAGGCTATGACTTTTGCCTAGGAGAAGGTCACTCATCATTTCACGCGTCGGATAACTCTAATCGGGTCAACGAATATTATGCGCTGCATCACGCGCGAAATTAACTTGAATTGTCTCAATCATCAACAAAGTTGTCCAGATAACCCCGGACGACGAAAGAGGCAGTGCAAACTTGCTGATGATTGATTAAAAAAAATGCCAAAATAGATGAGTTTAAATAAAAAAAATCATTATTATTATTATAAAAAGGATAAACTCCCTATTTCTAAACCTATCTCACGCGACACTCCCCTCTCCCTCACGCGATCGGCCAGAAAATCCCTCGCAGCCACCACTCTTTCTTTTTCACAAGAAAACCCTAGCTCGCGATATGAACTCTCTCGTAGTCGGTCTCACTGCCGACGGCGGCCGGCAACCCCCTTCTCACTTTGAAGCTCACCACCTCCTTCCCGACGCAGGTAGCCTCCCTCCTTCGGACTGTCAGCCGCCCTAGTAGTCGTCTCCTCCACTCTTTGGCGCGACTCGGAGACACCAACTGGTCTGCATCCCGTCGGTATCGCCGCTCTTGCAGGCAGTCGAAGACCTTCTCTCTGGCTTCTCTTCTTCCCCAGTCGTTGTTTTCTCAAAAATAAAAAAAATCTTGGTTGCACCTCCTCCCTCGGTCCTCGCCGGCGACATCCCTGCAACCTGTCTCGACGCCAATGTTCAGATCTCGTCGGCCTTAGTCCATCTCCTTCATGTGAGATTTAAGGCATGCCGCCCCTTTGCCTCTTCGGCAGGTGGCCTCACCACACCTTGCTACCACCGACGGCCTCGCCTGCTTCCTTCCTCTGGCGGTCATCAACTTGAGCCGCCAATGACCTCGCTGTCTCTCTCTTCTAAAGCTCTGATCACTGGCAAAGAGATGACGTTGTGACATTTAGGAGTCCGTTGGACCCTTCTCGCTAAGGTATACATTTTAGTCAAATTTTCATATTATTCAATATTTATTTTCAAATACTTTGCATACCTCACTAACCCCTGTCCTCATTGGCTCATTTTGTTGTTCTATACACGTTCTATGAGATACACTGGGGCACAGAACGGACGACAACAGCTTGGAGCAAGCAAAGAAAACACGTATGCAACCATCACAGTGGTGAGATTTTATAACTCATAGCTGGCCCTAGGTTTTAGTAGTGTCTAAATGTGTGGGTTTGATTGCACACACGAGGAGTGTGCGCCGACGTGGATCAGTGCGACAACGTGCCTGGATCATTGAATTTTCTAGAACTAGCATTTAGGTTAGGATTTCATGTGCGTAGTCAACACCCTCCATAGAGCCGAGTGTCTCCCCTTTGTTGTGAGACTTAACATAAGTCCTGATGGGTCGGCGTCCCTCGCTCCCCTTGCTTTGGGTTCCCCTGCTTTACTTCGAGAAGTTGGGAGGTTGGACTTGACAAAGCGAGAGAAGCTTTATAGTTGTCTCACTTTGGAAAGTTTGAAGAAGTTCAAAAAATAAGAAAAGCTTTGTAACTATCATATTTCAAGACGCCGTAGAGAGTTTCCCTCTCAGAAATCTGGGGAGAAAACTCCCTACATTTCCTCACCAGAGCAAGAGGAGGTGATGCCGCACATCCAAAGGTCTAAGCCTTAGGTTTCTCTAGTAAGGTCGCTAGCACGGGCATGGTTGATTAACTGCATGTTTGCTTGCTTTGGATTGCATTGCATTTTTGCATGGAGCACATAAGCAAGCCACTTCGCTCCCACCGGCGATCCCGACCCGGTGAGCATCTCACTTCGATCCGACCGGCCGCCTCGACCAGGTGAGTGTTGCACTTCGTTCCAACCGACCTCCTCGTCCAGGTGAGCTTCTCACTTCGCTCCACCTGACCTCACCTGCTCGGCGAGTATCTCACTTCGGTTTGATCGGCTGCCCCGGGCTGGTCAACTGTACACTTTGGTTTGACCGACCACCACTGTCTGATCGACCGGTCACTTGCACCATTGCATGTTTTGTGTACATATGCATGCATTTCTGCATGTTCACGTACTTTTTTTGCATATATTTTTGTCACTGTTGCTTCGACTCACTTTTTCTCGGGCCACTGCCTCCGCGGTATGCCCATCTCAGGGTCACTGCCGCTACGACACCCCATTTGTTTGGGTCACTGCTTACACAAAATACTCATCTTTTCCTGAGTCACTGTCCCACGGTACACTCATCATTTTTATCAAATGATTTTTTGCATTTGCATTTGCATGTTTGCATAGATAGCGAGCTATGCTCGTTAGGAGAGTGACCCGTGTTGGTCGCGATGCCTTAACAAGCATTTCTAGCAGGGTCGATCTCGGTGAGCAATGCGAGTTAAGTCATCATAATTGACACGAGTATGACTGTGCTAAAGATCTAATAGATCTAAATTGTGTCACAGCTCTTCGTGACACCCTTTAGATCCCTCAGATCTTTAGGATGAAGCCGGTATGATGACCTCGTCAAAGTCATATTATACATAGACTTACCCCTCACTTAGATACTAGGTTAACATGTTTTTTTGTTAGATGGTGTGTTAGGCTAGAATTTAGGGTGCTAGGTAGTCTTTTTGATACATGACTATTGTTTTTTGTTATATTGGTTGCCCTAGCCAGGTATCTTTCTTTTACATTTGTGTTTGTGGTGTGACTACATGTTGCATGTGTGGTAGTGTGTTAGTGTGTTTTTCTGCAAGGAGCCATGCCTATTTATGCACACACACAAGTACCGCTGTTGGGGGAGCATGTGATGATTTCTTATCCTTTTGCTTGCAGGTGCTATTTAGCTCTTCAACTTTTAAGATATGACTCATGATACATTATTTGCATGTGAGTTTTCCCGCTAACATTTGTTTTCATGCAGAATTGACTCTTTTTCTTTTTCCTATGTACTTTTTAGAGTTTAAGAGAGTTCTGTCGCAAAAAAAGATGCAGACAAGAGTTCTAAGGCGTTCGGCGCGGGAACCACGTGGAGGGGACCAGGAGCAGATGATCGTGCATCGTATCTTAATTCTGAATTTTATATTGATGCATAGAATTATGACTGTAAGTGTATATGCGGAGTTCGACCACATTTTTCTTCTCTAGGATATGTTGCCGACCTGGCGACACCGACCTATTTATTATTTTGATTAGGCTTGTTTTGCTTTTTGCATCATGTTACATGCCTGCACTTGTATGTGTTTTTATTTATTTCGTTCTCTGGTTTATCTGAGATTTCACGATATAATCTAGGCACATTAAAGACCCTAAAATTATACTTTTTGTACTTTAAAATCCTAAATAAAATATTCAAGATAAGTAAAAGTTAGGATTAAAATATTCAGGATTTAAAAATTATAACATTTACTTTTCTGCATATATTAATAGGGCATCTACAATACTTAAGGACCGCTTTAGATAATTGCATCATATTTACAAGTCCCGAGGAGGAGCCCCCATGCTTCTTCAACATGACTGACCCAACACACCTCTTTTATAGGTGGTTGTCTAGTGCTTCTGGGGTGTTAGAAGAATCCATGACCCAGCCGAGTATAAGTCCTTTTTGTTGGGAGCGTTTCCAGTTTTATAGCTGAATCTCCATTTATCATTCTTTTCTGAGGCATCATTGCCACTTCGACAGGTATAAGTCCCACATCTTGGAGCTCAAGCTTTTAGTCATATGATAGAGTTTCTTTCCTGTGACCTTAGGGTTACTGAGGTTTTTGTGGACGGCGCAATTCACGGATTGCTGACCGGAGATCTTAGGACGTGTTGGGTCGACTACCTTCACGACCAGGTATACTTAGGGGCCCAATAGTTGTGGATAACGGGTCCGTGGTACCCGACCCAGTTACCTCTACCTTCTAGGATGACTCAACCTTCCTTTTGTCAAACCCCTTTGAGCCCCATCGCTCATTGACTTCGTTGATATCACCTTGACGACCGATGTCGATGAGCTGCCGCCCATTGGGATACAATGATTTTTGCTCTGCCCTTTGACCCGGACATGCTTTGACGTGTCAGAATATCCCCGTCAAGATGACTTAGGTTATTTTGTGGGTCTTATGTGCCGATGAGCTGCTATCCATTCAGGATGTGAGAGATCACTCTTTGCCCGATGACTTAGCGTGAACTTTGAAGCATTGGGACTGTTCCTACATGAAATAACCTTCCTTTAATTACCTATTGCCCCAGGTTCACAATAATCCAAGTGAAAGTCCTTTTATCGAGAGTATTCTTGGGTACCTTCCAAGATGTAATTAACAAAGTGGGATACGTCCCCTTGGGAGTGCTCTAGACCCCAGAACAGACTCCTACACCTGACTCTCTGATTTTGGGTAATCTACGTAGGTATTCTTTTGTGGATATCGGTTTAAGGTGCTTTCGCCCGATCTTGTTTGGGCGGACACTCTTAACCTATAATTGTGAGGTTTACAGCACGCAGACTCTTCACGCTTTGTGTTTTTTCTTGTTTGTCACTTTGTCGTATGTTCATTCTTATTCAGTTTCTTTCCTCTTTGAATCACTGATCTGATTCGGGATGGAGATTTATTTGAATAAGGGAAGTATACGACGATCGACAGGTTGGCGACTCCTTCTAAAATAAAAGAGAGAAAAATGAATGAAAAAAAATGTTGCTTGTAGTTATGCTGAGATGCCCAGGTTAGCTTCAGAGGTAGCTGTGCATCATTTAGCTATTGACTTGAGTATTGTTCTTGTGAAACAATCTCTTCAGAGAATGTTGTCAAAGGTAGAGTAGATGGTCATTGAAGAGACCAAAAAGCTCATCGAAGTTGAATTTATTAAGGAGGTTTCCTACATTATGTGGCTCACAAACATCATAATCGTTCGAAAGAAGAACGAACAAATACAAGTTTGCATCAACTTTCGAGACCTGAATAAGGCCTGTCTGAAGAAAGATTTCACTTTGTCGATTCTGGAGCTTATGATTGATGTCACCTCTTCTCATATGATGTTCACCTTTGTGATGGCTTATCAGTATATATTTATATCCAACTGATCCTAGATGAAGAACAATATACAGTATTTCATACTCTTATTATTATCTTTTATTATAAGGTTATGCCCTTTAGCTTCAAAAATGTCGGGGCAACCTATTAGTGTGCTATGACACATATCTTCGACGACGAACTACATCAACAAGTCGAGTGCTATATCGACGATATATTGATTAAGAGTCGTTTCAAAGATGATCATCTTTCAGACCTAAGTACCATTTTTTAGCACCACAATTTTATTCTCCATAAAATCCCAATAAAGAAATTTACTGGATGCCACAAGATGCTATGAATGACGCGTCCAAAAATGAAGATATTGAAGAACTTTAAGAACGTTAATTGCGTCATCAACCACAACGACTATTGTCTTAACATACAACGAACTCAAACGCTGTTCCACCATAACAGAGAATATAGTATTTTTGTATATTATATTAGTTGAATTAATTTATTTAATTAATTTTATTTTGTAAATATTTCAATATGAAATAAATTTCACAAATTTCAAAAATTTATTGATTTATTTAATGCATTCAAAATTTTTTAAATTGATTAAAAATTAATTACAATTTTTTAATTATTGTAGAAATTAATTTTAATATTTTACTATGTATATAATAAATAATAGTAATATTTAAAATAATATTTAATATATTATCTAAATGAAAATATGACACTAAATAGGAGGCAATGGAGAAAAAAGATTCATGTGGCCTACCCCATGTAGTGGGATTAAGGCTTTGTTATTGTTGTTGTATATTATCTAATAATAATATTATTATTTCTAATAAATTATAAAACAATAATTAAAGAGTATCTTCTTACACTCATATGCTCCATTTTAAATTTTTTTATTTTTGGTGCTTCAATTACCAATTGCCTCATTCAAGGGAGCGCTTTTTCTATCCGGACTTCTGACGTAGTTCTATTTGCGGCGTAGATTATTCTTAAGTTATTTTCAGGTTATTTCTGAGTTATTTTCAATAATACCGCCAGAAATAACCCGCGGTTTTTATTCTTGGGGCATTTCTGGATTATTTTGGTATTATTACAAATAACTAGAAATAACCTGAAAATAACTTAGAAATAACTTGATCCGTACGTAGAGCTATGCACAGAAAAACTTTTTCATTAAGGAGTCTGTTTATGTAATTTAGTCATTTTTTATTTGCTCTAACTCAAACTACACTATATATTAAGCTCAAACTCAGCTCATTTTCCTAGCTCTGTACTCTCAACTGACCTCAAGAGCTAGAACTCCCAAATCTGGCAGTTTTCTCTTCCGGAACAACGGACAAAGCCTGCGGTTTCTTCGCTCTTGGCAGATCTTTCACTCTCTTCCGTCCAAAGGTCAGATATTTTCATAGCTCAGTTCTCTCTCAGCTTCCGTGTGGAACATTTGATGTTCATCTCTAGGGTTTCTCTCTGCTGTGAAAAGAGAGAAAACCGAAGTCTACTTCTTCTACTTTTGAGGTGTTTGACTGTTTTTTGTCAAATAGTGTCATTAGGTTAAGGATCTGATGGAAGGCAGTGGCCAAGACCACTCTGTTGGCGAGTTGAGTAGCGATACGAGGAAGGATAGGTCGGCTGATCAGCACAGCTTGCCGGCGACGGCCGGTGGTGGTGGTGGCGGTGACCATCGGATCTTCGATCGTCAACTTTCCATAAACCATGTAATAGGTGGCGGTAAAGGTAATCATTCGTACTATCATTCTCCATTGCCTTCACAGAAATCAGCAGAAGCTTTTAAATGCTAGAAATTAGTCGTCGTGTTATTTGATTGCTTTTCTCTAGTTATTTTTGTTGTTGCTCCTCTCTTACTTCGTTAGATTTAGATTAACTATGAGGATGGCTCGTGGTTTTTCGTTTTTCTGAATAAGAAACGCAGCAATATTGCAGATTCATAAGAAAACCAGCAATTATTGGGAGTTCTTCTCACGCTGTTCATGTTATTTTCTTCCCAACATAGCCCCGAGGGACCTGTTTTGGATGTTGATTTAGAAGGCTTGAACTTTAGAATAAATACAGAATTTAAAGTTTGCGTGCCGGAAAATCCAGCTACTTGTAGACTTTAGCTGCGACAGAAACTTACAGTGAAATCTTGGTTTGGGTGCCAGGAATAAGTTTGCGTGCCCTGTACACTTTACATGTGAAAGAAACTTGTATTCTTTAGGTTTCAGTTGGTGGCTTGGTGCTATTTATAGAAATTCTTTTAGGTTGCCTTGTGATGATAATTTTACATTCTTAATTTGGAAAAAGATTGAAATTCCCTATGGTATAGTTTACAATATCTAAATTATCACGCATGATAACTATTTATGATTGAGGAGATTATCTTTAGTGCACTTTACCATTTTATTCTTATCTTATACTTGAAGTCAATTGCGTAAATATGCATTTTTTTTTTCCAAATTCTTCCTTTGAACATGGCATCAATGACATGGCTTAGAACCCTCACAATTTTTTTAAACTCCTTTCACTAATGAGACATATTGATCTTTTGATCTCTCTTAGTTTGCTCCCGTACTTCCATCCACCTGCAAATTGTATTTGCTTTTTTTGGTTCTTTCTCACTGGCCAATAAGGGTGTCTTAGCCTCCTCAATTTCTCACATATCTTGAAGATCTCTTCAAAAGGAATATTAACACAACGATATTCTACTTGCAAAGAAAGGCCACATTACATTTGATAAAATTCATTGCTAAAAATGGAAAAAAGACGAAGGGAGACTTTTTTTGCTTTGTCATAGGAACAGAATATTGCCACAATTAAGGTATGTTATTGAAAAATGAAGAAGTGCTACTTGTGTTATATAGTTAAGTATTGAAAATATATATTACGGCAAAAACCAAGTGTTTTGTTGTTTGTCTCTATAATGTGAGAACACTAATGTGTACTCGCTTTATATCAAGTACCTATATTATAGTTCTTTTTTTTATGTTTGCATATGTTACGTGAATGCTTAAAGGAAATTTAGCTTTTTTTTGTCCAGGGGAAATTTAGTCTTTTATTGTTATTATTGTGGGGTATAAATAGAGCTTATTATGCTTAGAGTGAAGGTATGAATGAGATTGTGGTCTTGATTCTTAGGTTTAGGGTTTGGGAGAGATCGCCTATCACTCGAATTCTGGATGTCGGGAGAGATCGCCTACCTCTCGAATTGTAGGTGCTTATCTTTATGTATTTGAGTTGTGTTGTTTTGTGTTAGTAAAGACAAATAATTTATTTTCCCTAATTTTTGGGGAAAAATTGTCTGTTCGTATCAAATTGGTATCAGAGTATTGATCATTCTTCACCTCGAAGTCATAGTCGTGATTTCTCTGGCAAAATTGTATAGGGATTATGGCGGCGACCTTCATGACTAAACTACATCTAATTGCGATTCGAGTGTAGTGACACTAACATCAGGATCACGACGTTCCATACAGTTGCTATTCGAGCTAGCTAGGACGCCAACGTCGGGATCACAATATATTTTACAATATTAGGATCACTACATGTGATATAGTTCCGATTTGAGCTAGTGGGGATGCCAATGTCGGGATCGCGACATATGGGGCCAATGACAGGATCGTGGCGTACATTGTGACTGCACCTTGCGAGACAGGCGCCTTGCGAGACAGTCGCGCCTTCTTGATCGAAGCTAGCTAGGAAGAAATGCGCAGGATTATGTCGTATTGGGAAGCCGGTGAGGGGATTGACACAGTCACATGGGGTCGTACAATATAGTTGTGATTTGACCTAGCTGGGAAGCCGACAAACGTGATCACGATATACAGAGGACTACGATGTACAAATCCATCGAGATTGTAGTCGAAGTATGATCCTTAGGTACAATCACAAAACAACTTGATTTTAGCGGGGAAGCCTACAAGAGGACCTAACCTCGTGATACAATCACGAGCTGATGCAAAGGACAAGATTAAAAGAGTTTTGAAACCATACAAAGAATAATGGAGGCTAAGAAGGTAGATGAACTGAAGAAGAAATTGGAGAAAAATGCGAGCCAAATAGATCTGAAATGGAGGAGCATTTTTAGTTCCCGGAGTAGTGGGTTTCGTCCATGGAGGGGTGGTTGAGAGGAGATTCACGACTGGAAGAAATAATGAAGAAGATTGTGAAATTTTGCACAAAACCGCCTTAGCTCATCGCTTGATCGAACTACGACAACTGAAGGGGACGTGAATGGCAACAATTTCAATAATTTGTGCGACATTACAACATCGCTGCTACTTTGGGCAGATTTGAAGTCGAGCTATCGGGTGGAGGATTGGCAGGCGGGCTCGAGCGACAACACATGGAAAGAATAGCGTGACATTCAAACGACTGGAACAAATGGAAGCAAGCCAGATTTAGCAGAGTCAGGAGTGGATTCGAGCAACAATATCCGGAGAAAATTGTGTGACATACAAAGGTTTGGAACGAGGGACAACATGTGAAATAGGATGACATGCAATTCAGGGCTGAAGAAGATAGATTCAAAGGATTTTGGCCATGAATAGAGAATCGTGGATGCTGGCACCCCGACAGAAGGCTGCATCTTATTGTGATGGTGCCTGTTGTTGTTGCAACATTTCAGGCAGAATTTGATTCAGGAGTAATGATAGGAACAAGATAGTGGAGAACAACAAAAGAGAGTATAAGGGATTGATTTTGACATTGCAGAGTATTCTGGAGGGAGATAGACGGGGTGCTTCACGGTGAACCTAATTTATGCAAGACTTTTGTAAAACTTAAGACCATGGTGAGGGCAATTTAAGACGCATGCTTGATATTTTGGATCGAGTTGCATAACATGGAAGAGTCATGTGATATGAAGTTGGCAGAGATTACGACGATTGATGAGTTACTTGAGGAGTTATTGGGCTTTTGATATTCTCTAAGATTGACTTAAAGTCGGGGCATCAACAGGCTCAGATGTGGCCGAAGCATGTGCATAAGACTGCATTTGGAACTCGTGAGGGCCACTGCAACTTTATAATTAAATGGAAATGATTGTTAGATGAGAATGTCACATGGGAGCAGATCAACTTGATCCAACAACAATTTTTTTTATCCACCTTCAGGACTATGTGTATTTTTGGTAGGGAAGTATTATTATGCCAGTGCTTAAAGGAAATTTATTCTTTTATTAGTCTAAGGGCAATCAATCTTTATGATTATAATTGTGGGACATAAATAAAGCTTATTATGTTTAGGGTTAGGGTATGCATGAGATTGTAGTCTAGATATATCACCTATCTCAAATTATAGGTACTTAGAGAGACTGTCTATCTCTCGAATTGTAGGCATTCATCTTTATGTATTTGAGTTTTGTTATTATGTGTGAGTAAATAAAAATATTTTGTTTGCCCTAATTTTCATGAACAAATTGTCTCCGTTTGTATCAACGTCAAGTGGACATTATTTGCTCATTTTATACTAACGATAATTGGGGTACACAAGCAGCACCCAATGGTGTTACTCTAATAGTCAACACCTAGTTTTCGTGGTAAGTTGTTCGTACCTAATAATTTCTCCAATATTGGGTGTGAAATCTACAAGTGAGCAAAGTTGTATTATTAGAGATGAGAGTGAATGTTGAAATTTAAAATATTATGATAGGAACTTGGCCACATTTTAGATTATGGAGAAAATTAATTCAGAGTCATAAGTTTATCTACCAATCAAGATTACGTGCCTTCATAATTTTTGTATTCATTCAAAAGTATTTGGTAGGCCAACTAGTGCAAATGTCTGTCTGGCTCATTTGCTACACAACCAGTTCTTCAAGTCAAATTTATACACTTCTCTTATTATTTTCTCTTATTTCCCTTCCAATATCATGGATCCTGTCCCTCGTTTATAATAAATGTCAAAGTTTAGGCATAGGTATGAGGTAATATGGCACATTTAATTAGAATGTTTTCCAGGGGAATTCCCTGTATTCTCTTTCTATTTTGTCCATTAACTTATTTTTTCTTCGCTCTTCTCTCTACAAGGGCTTAATAGTCTTATAAACCTTGAACTATCAATGAAAATTGAAGAACTTGTCCCTTAGGTTCAATCTACAATCGAAATTTAGAGCTCAGTCTTGGCAATCTTCATGAGTAACTTTGAATCTAACATCATCAAAGATACGGTGAACATTGAGATAGCTAAAACATATTACTTACCTGGTGAGTTGAGGAAAGGCCATTTTAGGTAATCTTTAGAATAATTACTTCTCATTATAACAACTCCAATACAGAAAATCTATCGTAATATTCCAAAGCGCCTTTGAACAATTTCTTCTAGTTGTTTTCTTGTCCATTCTACAGCGAAAGTTGATAATGCAGCTTGCTAGTGCTAAAAAGTCATTGAAAAATTCCTAAGCTTTATTTTACAGAAGGTAAAGCCTGGAGCCACCCCATCAATAAAGGTTGAGTAATTATTTCAAGTTTTAAGATTTGCTAAAGAAATTTTTAAATCCGCCAAACCCTATTAAAGTTTAGATCCGACACATTCCAAGTTTAACCAATAAAGAGATTGAAACAAGACTTACTAAAATGGTAGGATTTAAAGTCCACTAAATTCTATTTGACAGGATTTAAGCTAAATCAAAGACAGTCTAGAGGTTCAATATACAATCGGAGCTAGGTCGTGGCAATCTTCATGAGTAACTTTGATTCTAAAATATTCAAAGATACGGCGAACGTTATGATGGCTAAAATAAATTACTTGGCTAGTGAGTTGAGGAAAGGTCATTTTAGAGCAATCATTAGAACAATTATATCTCTTTCTAGTAGCTCCAACACACATAGAATCAAGTTATCATAATATTCCAAAGAATCTTTAAACAATTCATCCTAGTGATCTAATCTATTCCTCCATAGTGAAATGTCATCACACAGTTTGGTAGTGCAAAAGGTCATCGAAGTATTCATAAACTTTGTTGTATGAGACAAAAGCTTCGAGTCACAACATCACTAAAGGTTGAGTAATTATTTTAAGCTTTAAGATTTGGGAGAGAAATTCTTAAATCAGTCGAAACCTAATAGAGGTTAGATTTAAGTCATTTAACAAATCCCAAATTTAACCAACAAGGAGATAGAAACAAGACTTACTAAAACAGTAGGCTTTAAAGTCTCCTAAATTCTATTTGACAAGAGTTAAGCTAAATCTCACTTAAAACTTCCCTAAAAAAGGGTACCACACCGGCCCTTTCAGTAGTTATTTTCTAGTGGAATCATTTTAATGAAGGGCATTTACATGCATAGCACAGAACTCTAATGTATTTACATATCTATCACCTAAACTTTTATATTTACACTCCAAACTTTAATATCACTTGACAAATAACACTATTACCACTTTTTAAAAGTGAAATACATCTTTGCATGCATAGATTTAAAGCACCGATGTGCTATGTATATAAATATGAAAGATTAGGTATGTGATGTGTAAATGCATAAGATTTGTGTGCTACATATGTAAATCTCCTTTTAATGAATAATATTGAATCTGATATCTTGCTCTTTTTAGCTGCTGATATCATGCTGTGGAAATGTTGGGGACTTTCAATTGTGGTTATTGTTGTTGCCACTGTTGCATGGCTTGTGTTTGAGAGATCAGGATTGTCATTCCTAACAATCTCCTCAGACGTATTGTTGATTTTGATCATTCTTAGGTTTATTTGGGCCAACAGTGCTGGCATGCTTAACACGTAAGTGCCATAATGTCATTAAATTTGAGAAACAAAGCCAAAATAGTCCTTTGGCTTTCTGCAAGTGGTCATTTTAATCCTAGAATCTATAAAAATATCAATTTAGACCCGGACTCTTTTAATATGGTAGACTATTTCAACTCTAATTTAAAGAGTTTGAAGACTAATTTGACACTTTTATGAACTCCAGGATTAAAATAGCCCAATGTAAATAACCAGGAGTCTATTTTAAAACTATAGTCCATTAAATCTTTTTTAATAATTTATGGGAATGTCTATTATTTACAATTATTCTCTCTTTTCTAATTTCTGCTGGCAGATCTCTAAGACCTTTGCCTGAACTTGTTTTGTCTGAAGAAATGGTCAATAATGCTGCAGCTTCATTTCGTGTTAAAGTCAACAATATGTTGCTGGTGGCACATGATATTGCTCATGGGAAGGACTTCAGATCATTTTTTCAGGCATGCAACAATAGACTTTTTGAACTGCCGGTGCTAAAGATGTGTACTTTCTGCGCGTGATTTCCAAACTAAAATTTTGTTTTTGCGCTCATTAACTTTCGTGCAGGTTGTGGTCTTTCTCTGGTTGTTATCGGTTATGGGAAGCTTCTTCTCATTCATCACACTTGCATATATTGGTATGCTTCCTTCTAATCTTAGTTGTTTAATTAATGGGGACATTTACTTACATCCGCACAATTCTTATATATACATATCTAACATGTAAAATTTCATATTTACGTACATGGCACTCAAAAATTTATCAACACAAAAAATACGGCCATTACTAATTTTTTAAAAGCGAAAATATACCTTTCCATACATAAATTTATGATACCAAAGTGTTATAAATATAAGGGGGCATTCACATACATATTAGTATACTATATATAACACGATTTTTATATATTTACATATCTAGCACCTAAACTTTCATATTTGCATTCATAATGTGAACTTTTGAGAATAAAACAATTTTTGTTTCATTGGTAAAAGAGAGGTGTATAAATACATATTACCAGATCCATATAAAAGGAAATACTTAAATTCATAAATACATAAATATGGAAATAGAGGAAAATAAAGAAAACAAATAAAACCTACTAATAACTCCAACATTAATTAAGCTGATTATTCTAATACCCCTCCTCAAGTTGAATCATAGATGTTTATCATGCTCAAATTGGATTTGAGATCACCAATCAACGATCAAGGAAGATTTTTAGTGAGGATATCTGTTAATTGACCATTAGATAGAACAAATGGAATACAAATCTCCCCTGAATCATGCTTTTCCTTAATGAAGTGTCAGTCAATCTCTACATACTTGGTGCTATCATGCTGAACCAGATTATGGACGATACTAATGACAGTTTTATTATCACAAAATAACTGGAGAGGCGTAGAGACTGACAAACGTAATTCACGGAGCATGATGCATAATCAGAGAACTTCATAGATACCCAGGGACATTGAGCAAAAGTCGTCTTCAACACTGTTCTGGGGCACAATAGACAATTTTTTGCTTTTCTGACGTGACAAGATTTCCTCACACGAATGAGCAATATCCTGAGGTTGATTGCCAACCATAGACGTACTCGACCCAATATGCATTTGTATAAACAAAAATAGAATGAGAGGTGTGACAAAAAAAAAAAAAACATATATGAGCTCGGTGTGCCTTTTAAGTATAAAGGATTCTGTGTACATCTCTGAGATGATGCTCATAGAGATCATGCATGAATTGACTCATAATACATATTGCATGACAAATATCGGGGTGAGTATGAGCGAGGTAAATGAGTTTCCCAAGAAGGCGTTGGTAGTGAGTCTTATTCACTGGAACTGCATTGGGAGCATCAGTTAATTTCTCATTAGAATGACCATTGGTTTGCATAAGAGTGGATTATTCTCTATCAATGTTCAAACACATATTTGCGTTAAGACAGACAATTGCTTCGAGATGACCGAATAACTTCCATGCCTAAGAAGTACCAGGGTCATCCTGAGTCCTTCATTTCAAATGAAATATCATAAATACCTTTCAAAGACTCCAATGCCCGTAGATCATCACCCGTAAGCACAATATTGTCGACATAGACGATAAGTATTGCAATTTGGTTACTGGAGGAATGCCGAAAGAAAAGAGTATGGTCTGATTGGGCTCGAGAAAAATCATGACCCATTAGCACTTTTGTGAGCTTGCCAAACCAAGCCCTTGAGGTTTAGTTTAGTCCATAAAGGGACTTTTGCAGTCGGCACATTTCTCAGAAGATAGTAGAGTCAAAACCTGGAGGGAGGCACATGTAAACCTCCTTCATGTGATCCCCATTTAGAAAAGTATTTTTGACATCCAGTTGGAGCCATGTCCAATCCAAATTCACAACAAGGGAAAGTAAGATTTGAATGGTGTTTAATTTAGCAATCAGAGCAAATGTCTCATCATAATCAACTCTGTATGTTTGTGATTAGCCTTTGGCAATTAACTGTGTCTTATTGCATCAAAGGATCCGTTGGAGTTTACCTTGTTACTAAAAATCAAATGACACCCTACCAATTTCTTACCTGGAGAAGATTCACAACATCCCATATATGATTCTATTGAAGGGTATTCATTTCATCAATTTCTGCAGGTTTCCAGGGAGAGTTGCTGCTTCAATAATAGATGGGAGGTGATGATTTATTAAAGCAATGACAAATACTTCGTAGGTCAGCGACATAATGTGGAAAGAGATACAATTTTCTATGGATAAAGGAGTGCTTGCTTGATTATATGCCTCATCAGGAGAACATACCTCTTCATTCGGAGTGGTTCTAGTTATGGGGATGCACTCGGAGTGGATTCCAGGTCTCGTAAAGAGGTAGCGTGCTCCAGAGTGGGAACATGACTGCACCGAGTGTAGACACGGAAAATGAGAGGAGATTCTGGCTGTTTGGTATGTGGCAGATCTAGAGGGACATAGGGCTCCTCGGATATCGAGGTTGGAGAAATATCCACAAGGGTCAGATGTGGAATAGTGTCCCCCTCACTTGAGGTAGTGACAGGGAAATGGGGAACAATTTCAAAGAAAGAGACATTGACACTTACATAGAGTTTTTTTGTATTAGGATCAAGACATCGATGACCTTTTTGAGTGGCAGAAATATTCAAGGAAGACACATTTTATAGACATGTGATCAAGCTTACTTTGATTAAGGGTAGTCTTCCAAACAAAGGTTGTGCACCAAAAAATTTTGGGTTCAAGAGTGGTGAAGAGCCGACTGGTAAGGAAACATAGCATCAAGATAGCTAATGAAGTTATGAAGTTATGCATTTTTTGAGAATTTGATTGATGATATAGGTGGTAGTAAGCACGACATCATTCCAAAATCTTTTTGGGACTTTACATTGAAACATAATGGAGCAAACTACTTCAAGAAAATATCTGTTTTTTCTCTTGACTATTCTATTTTGTTGAGGTGTGTCTATACACGAGTTACGATGGAGGATGCCCTTACTTTCCGAAATCTCACCTAAAGAGTTAAAAAATTCACGTCCATTGTCGGTTCGTAGGACTTGAATTGAAGTTTTGGTTTGATTTAAAATGAATGAGTGAAAGTTTTTGAAGGGGACAATAGCTTCAGAATTATCTTTTATGATATAAACTTACGTCATTTGAGTGGGTTATGAATTATGGTAAGAAACCATCATCTATTAGTGTAGTTGAGAGTGTGAGAGAGTCACCACAATTCACTGCAAATAAGAGAAAATATAGCATAAGGCGTTTAAATATGGGATGGATAAGGAATATGATTGCTTTAGTTTTTTTTTTTTAATTTTTGAAAGAATCACCAGCTTGTCTATCGTCTCCGAATAAGTCTCTCTTCAAAATTATATAGATGATATGGAGAAGAGATAAATCAGAAAGATAAGGATAAATAACGAAAGAGACAAACAAGAGAGAACGTGAAGGGTCTATGTTCAATATACTTTGTGTGACAGGTCAAGAGTTTATGTCCCAACAAGATCGGACATAAACACTTTGAGCCGAATATCCGCAAAAGATTACCTGCATAAGCTACCCAAACCAGAGAACCAAATTTATAAATTTGTTTCGGGGTCAAGAGTGCTCTCAAAGGGACATCCTATTTGACTAATTACAGCTTGGGGGTTTTCCAAGAATGCTTTCGATCAGAGAAGTTATGCTTACAATTGAGTGACGACTAGCAAGGATGTTACAAAGGATAGTTGTCTCATAGGAAACATTCTGACGGTTTCTGAGCTCTCACTAAGCCACAGAACAAAGAGTAAGTCTCGCACGATCCTAAATGGGCAGTGGTTCATAGGCAATCGAGACCCGTGAAACAACTAAGTCATTTGGTAGGAAACATCCCACTGCTTCGAGGCTAGATTGAGCTGTAAGGGCAAATGACAAATCGCCGTATCCCAAATGGGCAATGACCTGTTAGCTAAGTGATACCTGCCAAATGACATCCATGAAAACATCGAAGGAACGATAGGGCTCAACGGTGGTAAACAAAGTAAAGGAGAGAGTGATCCTCATCAGGTAGAGATAGCCGGGTCAGGACACCATGAATCCTTCATCCCAAGCTATTCAGATCCCAAGTCCACCTGATGGAGAAGATAGTCGGCTTCACTCGACCAGAGGCTTCTTTGTTAATCCCAGACAAACCACAAAGAAAAAGGGCGAAGCCAATTTCAAATATCCAAGTATGTAGTAGAAAGCAAAGAGCACGCCAAACAAAATATTGAACAATCTGGTGTCGTTGGGTCTGCGACATATCCCAGGAAAGCAAGAAAGACGACTACATAACACATTTGGTCTGAATTCTATACAAGAATATGAATTTGGATTTAAGGTACGAGACATAAGTATGCAATTCCTGGTCCCTCGTCACGTGGTTCGACTCATCGTACACCTCGAAATCCATGTCTGTATCTTATTTCCGATACAAACTTATTCTTAAGGACTCTATCAAATATATGATAAAAGAAAATGACTCAAGCTGCTGAAAGGGTTAGGCCAATTAAATCATGCAACACATATGAGCCATGCTTGATGAGAGGAGCTTAATAGCGCATGCAGAGAAAAGTTAGCATTGAAATTATTACTTGCTCCTTCCTGTTATATGTGCGTGTGTTTTAGACATGAATTCCTGCAACAAAATCGACCTGATATTCTATTGCACATATCTCAAACTTGGTAAACATGCAAACATACCAAAAACACAATCAAAATGACACCTGACTAGGGAAACCAATAAACAAAGAACAATAACCAGGGCGTTGGAAGTATTACCTAGCATCCAAATCCTAGCATAACACACAATCTAACGCATGTGTCCTAATCACAACATCTAGTGTGCATGGCTAGGTAAAAGGTCTACCGTATGCCTTAACGCCATAATCCGACCCCGTTCTAAGGATCCCAAGGATTCTAAGCGATGCCACTAAATGCAGGTTTTGAAAGCTTTAAAAGGTTCAATCTTATATATGGTCTAAGCTAAGGATGCAACTAATTCAAAATAGATTTTGAACATCATGATGCATACATAATAAAAATATAATGATTTTTATATTTTTGAAATAATTCCTAAGGGAAGGAAAGCCTAAGTGTCAGCTATTAGACCCATTAAAATCTTAGCATGACATACATTTGTCGATCATGGTATGATAGCTGGTATTGCCCCATCGAGGCATCCTCGAGGGCAATACTTGCTAACATATTATGACTGACAAAAGTCACACAGCTAACGAGCTGGCTTTATCACAGAGACAATCAGGAGAACACATACAAATGCAGAAGATTTGGTGCATTATGATCTTCCTATCGGGGTAGGAATGATCAAAAGAATGAGTGTGCCGAAGCAATGACTCGGAAATGAGTGTGCCGCAGAGAAAGTGACTTAGAGAGGTGAGTATGCTGAGGACCAGTGACTTGAAAGAATGTGTGCCGAAGAGGCAGTGACTCAGAAGAGTGAGTGTGTCAGGAGGTAGTGACTCGGAAATGTGAGTTGTCGAGGAGTCAGTAACTCGAATGCAAACCACAAACATATGAGATGCAAACACCCAAGCATGTGAAATGCTAACACACGTCTCGATTTGCATGCTATTGACCCGTGCAAGGAACCCAAGCAATATGAGTGTCCTTTCTAGGTAAAAATGACATTCCGAACATTTGTGCAATCGATTTTATCATTCGAGGTCATATGGACAATATCGTCGACGATCAAGCTAAAATGCTTCAATTTGCAAACCACAAATATATGGATGCAAACACCCAAGCATGTGAAATGCAAACACAAACATGGGAAATGCAAACACACTGTTCAATTTGCATGTTATTGACTAGCGCAGGGAACCCAAACAATATAAGTGTCCTTGCTAGGTAAAAATGACTTTCGGGACGCGCTCGCGCAAACTGTTTCATCATTTGAGGTCATTTGGACAAACTCATCGATGATCAAGGTAAAATATTTCAATATGCGCGCGACATGGAGAACGAGATTTGTTGGTCCGAACGAAGCCGTTCAACAGACAAAAGCCGTTCAACAGACAAAATGCATACCTGCCTTTTCTCAAGAAGTAGCTAGAGTCTAGGAGAAAATTTATCATGTTAGTTGATTATTATGAGAAAATTGAAATTATTCGATACTTCTGGTGAATATCAAAAGTGAGGAGAACAATATGGAGGCCTTGGTGAATTTTCTGATAATTTCAATTTTCACATCGAATCAGTTCGATACTTCTGATTCATAACTTTTCAAAATTGATCTGATAATTTCAATTTTTACTTTGAATCAGTTCAATACTTCTGATTCATAACTTTTCAAAATTGATCTGATAATTTCAATTTTTACTTTGAATCAGTTCAATACTTCTGATTCATAATTGATCCAATAATTTTAATTTTTACTTTGAATCAGTTCAATACTTCTGATTCATAATTGATCCGATAATTTCAATTTTCACATCGAATCAGTTCGATACTTCTGATTCATAACTTTTCAAAATTGATCTGATAATTTCAATTTTTACTTTGAATCAGTTCAATACTTCTGATTCATAATTGATCCAATAATTTTAATTTTTACTTTGAATCAGTTCAATACTTCTGATTCATAATTGATCCGATAATTTCAATTTTCACATCAAATCAGTTCGATACTTCTGATTCATAACTTTTCAAAATTGATCCAATAATTTCAATTTTCACATCGAATCAGTTCGATACTTCTGATTCATAACTTTTCAAAATTGATCCAATAATTTCAATTTTCACATCGAATCAGTTCGATACTACTGATTCATAACTTTTCAAAATTGATCCAATAATTTCAATTTTCACATTAAATCAGTTCGATACTTCTGATTTATGCTTTTCCTAAATTTATCGGATAATTTTCACTTCGAATTAGTCCGATATTTCTAATTCACATTCTTAAAAAATTGATCCAATAATTTCAATTCTTACTTTAAGATCAGTCATACACTTCTGATTTCTTCTATTGGAAGTCAGTTCCAAATGTCTGACTCTCCTTTGATATCAATATTCGTATCTTGAATCCCCATTTTGAGGTCAACCCTTACATGTTGATCCCTATTAAAAAAAAAACAACCCACTTAACAACTTTAAAACTCACTATCCAATCCTCAGTGAGAGTCCTCACTGTCTGATCTTAATCAGACACTTATTTGCAAAAAAAAAAAATCCCCAGCGGAGTCGCCAGAAGCTGTCGACACTATTTTTGGTGTGGGGTTTGCCCGTAAGAAGCTGTCGGTCATCGGAATTGAAATCCCCGCTTCAGAAGGACGTTTTTTTTTAATTTTAGTTTTGAAAAATATGAAGTTAAACTGACCCCATAATTTTCATAGTTTAGATGAAAGAGCGCTTTACCTCAAATCCTGTATCTATCCCGAAGGATGAACACAAGAGTTGAGGGTGGGGCTTGATCAAATAAACTAAAGAAAGTTATGACATCCGTTTGGTCTGCGAAACCAATGTATTGGCCGACAAGTTCCCCTACTTAATATAAGGAATTAAATAGGGTTTATATTATGTTGGATTCGGGAAAAACTTCCTATAAGGGCAAACCCCTATAGTTAATTACATCATAGATAACTCAAGTTACCTAAGATTACTCTCGATAAAAATCAAGAAAAATTACCTTCAAGGAGTTCAAATGGTAAGGACATTTCAAAGATATCGGACTAAGAAGTGTGAAGGGGATTGGTTCAAATTTGGAACATTTTGTTTTGAAGTCCAAAGGAGGAAACACTAGAGGATGTCACGGATCCGAATGAGAACTTCGGTGACTTCCCAAGCTATCCTATTAAGTCAAAAATATCTCTATTAGTGCCGACAGCTTCTGGCGACTCCGCTGGGGACAAACTTCTCTCTCCATTTAAGTCAAAAATATCTTCATACATCGGTAATGCATTCATGTCCCTCATGAATCAAGATTACCTTTCTTCCGTTGGCATACTTTACCCATTTCTGTCTTGGGAAAGTAAGGTCAACTTTTTTGAACTTCAGGATCATCTGTTCAACCATCTTTGGACAGAGTGATTCAGAAGACCATTAAGGACATTTTGATCTTTATATGGGGTCGGACCCCCAAAAAGTGTGTAGGTGGATTAGTTCTACCTGGGCGTTGTGTAAAGTGGGTCCTGCACTGAGTCCTAAAACATTTTAATTTTGCAAATTAGACTAAATTGCGTCATACTACGCAAATTTTGTAAATTTTAATCAAATCTTTTTGAAAATTTTGAAATTTTCATTAACCTGGTCTTTAGACTTCCCTTTGTTAGCTTTAGTGTTTGCGCTAAAAGTACAACACTTTGGCCATATAACTAACCCCAACACTTTCTTTTGCGAAGTTGCTGCAATGACCTACCCAACGCTAACATTCACCTGCAACCTGCCAACAAGCCGC
>NEWO01000119.1:1038585-1070721 GCA_003013225.1 Phalaenopsis aphrodite | reverse complement strand
CACAACTTACGAAACAATTCATGGGACATAGCGCATGAAAAATCAGTATTTATGCCTCTGCCAAATAACGATTTTCTTTATATAAATAAATATATATATATATATATATATATACTTTTTGGTGTGAGATATATAGAAAATACACAAGAATTGTGTGTAAATTTTCCGAACAATTTATTTTTTAAAAAAATGAATTTATAAAGGAAAATACATGATATTGATTGGCTTTATTCAAATTCAAATGGACTCTAAAAATACCTGATTTGAGCTGAGCTAGCTCAAAATTAAATCAAGTTAAACCACAAGCAAACTTAGAGCAGGTTATTAATGTTTCAGCTGCTCTCAAGCTAGGATTGGTTTGCTCGAAGTTGGACATTCCTGCAGATGAAAGAAATAACATGCTGCCATTATGCTTTCCATGTATAGATAACATGCTGCCACTATAAGTTCCATGTAAAGATAGCATGCACCTACTTCTACAGCTGATTCGCATTGCTACTTTAGAGGCATTACCATTCCATATAATCATGCATGCATTTGCTGTTGAGTAAGGTGGAGACTTGGTCCACTTCCTATTACGACAGATTTTTTGATAAATTGATTCTAATTTATCTGCTCTTAATTCTTTTCCTTATGTATTTTATTTCCTGCCATAGCTTGATGATTCTCAATCTTTATTTAAAGCAGTTGCCTTCTATTGACAGGAAGAATTAAGGAAAACTTAATTAATTAAGTTTTACCAGATTAATTTCCCGCTCCTCCTGTTATAGAGAAAAATGCAATGAATTTGATAGCTTGCCTTAATGAGCTTTATATGAGTCATTAAAACATGATTCCATAGAATCACAAAATTAAGGATTACCAAAACAAGCTGGATACTGTGAAACTTTAAAAGGGGCTCACGATTACAGGGATGAATATGACTCTCCAAACAGTTTAAAGTTATCTTTTCTTCTTCTTGGTGTGACTCTCGGTTTAGAGAGAGAGAGAAGGTGAGAGAAAGAGAGAGAGAGAATTCTTTTTTGTAAGTCGACGTGGTCGACGGTGTAATCCTCAAAGCTAATAAAATCCTCTGCAGCTCCGTGGACGTAGGCAATTTGCCGAACCACGTAAATCTTGTGTCACCTTTTCTGGTGTGATTTTTCTCGATATATTTTTCGCTTTATTATCGTCGTTTTTTTATAACATTTGCAAAAGGATGTGAACCACTAATATAACTACATTACAAGACAGAGATTTCAATGGTAAACAGACTGCTGCAGAGATAGTCCCTACTTTTCACCCCAATCTACTTGCTTACTCTACTAAGAACTAAATATGTGCTCCACCTTTTTAGAATAACTCACTGTACATTGGTTCTGCAACTATAAAATCAACTTTATCATAAAACAAACCCATGAACTTAAAACTGTAGCAGCAGTAGAATTAACTTTATCATACAAGCAAATCCATGAAGCTAAAACTATTTGCTGCCAAGAAACATTAGTTGGCAGCAGGCCTTCCAAGATACAGAAAGTCTCGAACAGACCATTGATTGCCCGCACGAAGGCCTTTCAAGGTATTTATGGCTTGTAAATCGGCTGCCTGCATGCAGGCCTTGCAAGATGTCCATGCCATGTCTGCTTGAGCATATAATCATAGCCTCATTAAAACCATTAACAGAGAACTAGAGAAATAGTTAATATGCCATCCAAAACAATTCGCTTGATCGATCAGATATCTCAACACAAAGTTCCGTTGGATAACCTCCAATCAAATAAAAAATCACTCAAACCCAAAATTTCAGTAAATTTATGGTTGAACCCAAGATCAAAAGTGATCCAATATGATCCCAAATTAGCACAAACATATGTGTAGCAGGAATTAATATGAAACAAATACATGCGAGATTGAGTGTCTTAATTTGTAAAGAAAGGTAAGCAAGAAATCTTAAAAAAAAGATACCGTTGGGTAAGACTTATATACCATATAAGGGACAGATGCTGGAGCGGAAGATTCTGTCCGAATCAGAAAAGTTTTCTTGTGTGGGTTGGCGGTGCGGTACAGAGGCAATTTGGTAATTACATATTGTACTAAATGTTTCTTTTTTTGTTCTTTCTAGGGTTATAAATAGATATGTTTATAATCCTAAGTTATTGGATTTTGTATCATGTACTCTTTTTTTGAATATTGGAAAGAAAAGACGCCGCTTTGCTCCCGAAGACGTGGGCATCTTTGCCGAACCTCGTTAAATCTCTCTGTGTTATTTTGGATTTGTGTTGATTCTTGTTTTTCTTTGTCATAATTTCTCAACAAGTGGTATCAAAGACATGTTCTAGGGCAGGGAAGAAAAATATTGGCGCTTGACAAAGAAAATTTCTGCTTTGGTGAATTCATCGAGGCAAGGAGTCCGCGGTTTGGGTCTAGCATTCTCTTCGACGCAGAGGAGTTCCGTGGAGGAGGGTTCGCGACACAGATCAAATCGGCTTCTCAAACCAGACATTGGATCGCGATCGGGGCGCAGTGGTGAACGGAGGTCGAAATTAGTTCGGTTCGGCGTAGCGAAAGCTTCTAGATCACTAGGTGCGTGCGGAAGGAGGCTAGAATTGAGCTAGTCGTAGAACCGTGAAAGGAAAGATAGCGGAGGAGGAGGGAATCTGTGATTTCTCTCGTTAAAATTCCTTTGTTGGAGGCGGATTGCTCTTGGAGGCGGATTGCTCTTGGAGGCGGATTGCTCCGCTGGAGGCGCAGGAAATCTTCCAATTTGCTTTGCTGCTGGAGGCGAACTAGAAAAAGGAAGGTGCGAATTCGAGCGGCCCATAGGAAATTTTTTACGGGTAAAGAATTTGGAAGGAGGAATATTCGACCCAAATTTGTTTCCTCCGCCAGCCCAAAATTTCCGCAGGAAATATAAGGAATCTCTAGCAATTTCATTACGTTATTGTTAAAGGCTTCAGATTTGTTTTTTTTTGTTAAAGACGGCTGCTGGAGGCGTTTGAGGAAAAGAAAATTCGTGGTGCACTTGGAGATTTTTCAGGGCACGGAAGCAGGAAACATGCGAAGGATTTTGAAGGAATTTATTTTTCAGAAAAGGTTCGCTGTAGGATTAATTTCAAATGACATTATGTGGTGCAAAATTTGAGGTGGTGAAGTTCGATGAATTTGTTAACTTCGGATTGTGGCACAACAGAGAAACTTGAAGACTTTACGGGCAGCAAAACCAGATGTCATGGAGGATGATGACTGAGAAGAATTGCAACAACGAGTGGCAACAACCATACATTTATGTTTGACAGATGAGGTTATGTATCACGAAATGGATCTAAAATCTCCAGAGGAGGTAGGGAAGAAATTGAAAACTCAGTTTATGGCTAAATCTCTTACAAATAAATTATATCTGAAGCAAAAGCTGTATGGGCTGAAGATGCAAGAAGGTTCTGATCTAGCACAACATGTTAATGACTTCAATCAAATAATCACAGACCTGTCATGGTTTGATGTGAATATTGATGATGAAGATCGAGCGATGATTTGTTGTGTTCATTGCTTTCTTCCTATGAACACCTACTCTTACATATGAGAAAGAAACTATCAAATTTTATGAGATTACTGCAGCATTGTTGACACACAATTAGCGGAAGCAGAATGCAGGAGAAAACTCTAATGGCGACAGTTTATATGTTAAGGGTGGAAGGAAGAAAGATGAGGGATCTGGAAAGCGAAATTCCAGATCAAAGTCCAAAGACAAAAAGACAATTCATTTCTACAAGTGCAAAGAGTCAAGTCATATGAAGAGAGATTGTCGAAAGCTCAATAAGCAAACTGGGAAGAAATGTTAAGGATAATTGAAGTCTGTAAAAGTGGTGCATAGTGAATATTTAGATTACAGTGATGACGATATGCTTTCAGTTTCATGAACTCAGTTCACAGATACATGGATTCTTGATTCATGACACTCATCACATAACACCTAACATGAAGTGATTTACTGTATATACGTCAACTAATTCTGACTCAGTTTATCTAGGTGATAATAGATGTTGCAATATTGTTGGTATTGGAGAAATCAGAATTAAGATGTATGATGACATAGTTAGAACATTATGTGATGTCAGTCACATTCCAGATATGAAGAAGAATTTGATTTTTATAGGCACTTTACATAGAAATGTTTTTATTCCTAATGCAGATGATGATAGGGAAACCATCAGAATTGTCAATGATGCATTGACTGTGATGAAAGGAAAGTTAACTGTAGGTAATATTTACAAACTGTTGGGAAATACAGTTGTAGGTGAAGTTCATTCTGTAGAGCCAGATGATGATAATACAAAGCTATGACATATGCGTCTGGGTCATCTAAGTGAAAGTGGGATGACGAAATTACATAGAAGAAATCTGTTGCATGGTGTTAAAAGCTGCAAACTCGATCTTTGTAAGTTCTGTGTTTTTAGAAAACAAACTAGAGTCAGTTTTATGACTGAAAAACATAAAACTAAAGAGATTCTTGATTATGTCCATTCTGATGTATGGGGCCCTACCAAGAAATTGTCATTGTGATGATCTCAGTATTTTATTACCTTTATTGATGATTTCTTAGGAAAGTTTAGGTGTATTTCTTAAAGCAGAAATCTGGAGTCTTCTATAAATTCAATCTGTCGAAAGCTGAGGTGGAGAACCAAATTGGCAGAAAGATCAAGTATTTGAGGTTCGATAATGACACGGAGTACACAAAATCGCAGTTTCAGAAATTCTGTGATGAACATCGAATTCAGAGGCATTTTTAATACTCAAGACATCACAACAGAAAATGTGACAGAAAGGATGAACAAGTCCTTAACTGAATGAACAAGATGCTTGAGACTGAATGCAGAACTTCCTGAGAGTTTCTTGGCAGAGAGTGTGAATATGACATACTATCTCATCAATAGATCACCTCGAACATCGTTAGGTGACAAGGTCACGTAAGAGGTATGAACAAATAATTTAGTTAATTTCGATCATTTACAAATTTTTTGTTGTCCTGCTTATGTGCTGTACCTTGAGATGAAAGATCCAAACTTAATGCAAAATCCAAGAAGTGCATCTTTTATGGTATAAGAAAGGTGTGAAATCATATAAGTTTTGGGAGCCGATTGCAAAGAAGAACATAGAGAGAAGAAAAGAGAGAAACAAAGTGAGAGTGAGAGATTCCTCTTGTAAGTTGAGGTGATAGACTGATGTAAATTACTTAAGTAGTAAAATTCTCTGCAACTCCAAGGACGTACGCAATTTGCCGAAGAACGTAAATCTTTGTGTTCAGTTGTGATGTTAGTGTTTTATGGTATAAATTTATCTCGTTCTATTTTTTGCTTCATCAATCGTTTTCCTGTTTTATATGTATAGATCTCACCGCAACAACAAAAGCAATAGCTATCAAAGCAAAAGAAGGTCGGACAACAGACAAGAATATCTAACAACTAAGCATAGTATCGAGCAAACCAGGAACAAATAGGGCAAACAAGCGAGAAAGCCAATCAACAAGCAGGAAAACTACGAGATCAAGCAAGAAAATCGAGTGAACGAGCAAGAAAGCAGAAAGGTTGAGCAAGAAATTAAGCAAACAAACGACAAAACCAACGAAACAAGCAAAAGTCAGAACCCCTCCTTAGCCAGCTCTCTCACGAGATGGAGAGACAGTGGATCTTGCTGGTAGTACCGGCGAGACTGGTCGGCGGTGGACCGAGGAAGGAGGAGGACTTCGAGCAGAAGAAGAAGGTCGGTAAGGGCTTCTCGAGTCGTGAAGACCGTTGGAGAGGGATCAGCCGATTGAGTCATTAGGGATTTTTTAGTTCTCTTTTTTTATTAAGAAAAAAAATTTAAATTTTAAGTTATATGGTTCGATTTACGTGTCATTTCTCCGTGAATAAAACCATAATAATATAAGCGCCCTTTCAAGGTAAAATCGACATTCTGAACACACTTATGCTGTTTGTTTCGTCACCGTGATCATCTAGATAAATTTGTAGACGATCAGATAAATTTGAGTTCGACCTCGCACACAATACGACAATACAATTTGTCGAGCCAATCATAATGGTAAGTAAACATCACGACTCAAAAGGAGTTGAGCTGAGAGTGACTCAAAATGACATTATAGCTTGCTAGTGAGTTGATGATGATGAAATCCACTACAATTGTAAATTGACTTTCGCCTTATCCCCATGTGTTGCAGAGAGACAAGTGATGATGACATCTTTGTGAGGATTTCTCTTAGGCCATCGATCCTCATCATTGAAGCAGGTTGATGGATGTTGCGTGCCACATTATTGCAGCAAGTATGTCGTGCATGATTCTCCCAAGCGAAGCCTCTTCCAACTGACTTGACAGGCGGCCTCATTTCATTCTCCCTCGAAGATGGCAGGCTTGATGCCTGCAATGAGCATGGCTTGAACTCGACCAAGTTCATTGAAAGCTTATTGTGTAATTTTTTTTTTTTTTTAATTTATAAATTGTAACACTTCTAATAAATTATTTTTTATTGTATAAAGTTTTGTAAATTAAATTAATATTCTTATTGTGTAATTTTTTTTATGAAATTCATTCTAGATTTTTTTTAGTTGATCAATATTTTATGCGCAAAACTATTATTTTAATTTTATTTTAAAAGATAAACATTATAATAATTTATTATTCGAACGAGCCAATTTCGAGTCGAATAAGAACATGAATAAAAACGGTCGTGTTTCTGCTGGTTAAGCTCTACTGGAGCAGTCTCTAAGTCAATCAACTTTTGCTTTGGCTGGCCTGTGAGATTTTGTTGGTTCTTAGTCGGCCGCTCGATCAGTCTACGACCATCTGTTTACTGTCACTCGGCTGTCCTTCAGATCTTTTTGTTTATTCTTTCAGAGCTCTGTTAGATGACACATGCTGTGTTTGATGTTGTTTGATTCGCGGAAGATTTGATCGAGGTTATTTTCATTAACCCTAATTCCATTTATAAAGTAAAAAATTGCATTTTTGATGTGATATTAAGGATTTAAGTGTTATGCATGTAAATATGAAACTTTAGGTGTAAGACATGTAATTGCATAAGAATTATGTGGTATGAATGTAAATTTTCCTTTAACATTTTATTTATTTGTTTTTTTATGTCACATTAAATTGCCCATTTTTATTTTTAATAAAAGATTTTTATTTCTAGCCATCAAAATCGAAATGAAAAATAAAAGTAATTCAATATTAGAAATAGATTTTAAAACAATAAGAATGATTATGTTGATCGATTGCATGTGAATGATTTTGAATTAAGACAGTTTCGATGACACCCCCCTTAGCTCATTTTTAGTTATAAATAGCGCATATAATATAATGACAAAATAACAAATTTACTAGCAAATTTATTCGATCAGGACTCCTAACGTAGAGATGTGTTTGGACTCCACTGATATGCGGACACGTGACTTCAAGGACCCACACTCAAATCATCAGAAAATAAAAAAGATAACACAGGACGGTAACATAGAGGAATATTCCTCCCATGTTATTTCTCTTTATTCATGTGTTATTGTGGTGATATTTAGGTGTTAATGTGTTAATATAACATCGAAAATATTCTCAGAACAGAATAACACATGAATACCACCACAATAACACATGAATAATGCAGAATAACATGGGGTGAATATTCCCTGAACTAAAATGAAATTTTTCTTTTTGTGTGATTTAATTAGACTCCAAACATATCTATACTTCTAGAATCTGAATGTAATATTTGTTCAATTTACGGACATATTACACAATTCTTATGTATTTATATATCAAATGCTTAAAAATTTGATATTTTGATGTTATAAATCTATTTATTTTTATTTGAAGTAGTTAATAATGATGTTGTTTTTTATGATATTTTTGATGTTAATATAAAAAATTAAATGTCATGTGTATAATTATTAAATTTTAAATGTTAAATTTATAAATATATAAAAATTGTGGGATGCATATAAATGCCTCGATAATGAAATAATAGGGGTTAATATTGGGTCTATAAAAGTACATGAAATGGAAGCTGTTGACGTCATAGGCCCGGCCCACATGAATGCAAGGTTGGGCTTACTTGTGCGATTCTGACTAGATCAAGTACATTTAATTATTGGGCTCGTATGCATAAATAAATTGAAAATAAAATATGAGAAAATAAAGGATTTTTATATACATACCACCTAATTTCTAAGTATTTATATATAAATAACGCCAAAAAAATTATATTTTTATATTTATATCACTTAAAATTTTCATATCATATAAAAAAAAATTATTATTTTTAATTTGTAAGAGTGAGTACATAGAGTAGGTGGTAGATATGTAAATACATAAGAATTGAGTGGTCCATATGTAAATCCAGAAAAATTCATTATGATAAGTGACCACTTCTAACTTTTATATAACCAAACTCTTAACATATTAGTTGAAAAAATAGAATAAAAATGTCAAATCCTAAACATCACTTTTTGAAAGGTAAGTAATAATTGCATTTTGTTGATGTGACATTAAAGTGTTATGTATGTATGTTAATATATGATAGTTTAGATCTTAGCTATATAAATACATAAGAATTGTGTGGTATGTATTTAACTCCTCCTTTTATTTTTAATAAATATTATATATATATATATATATATATAACTTTTCATTTCAATTATGTGGTATGTAATTAAGAGGTCAGCATGACATTCCCACGCCATGATGCAGCGCCCAAGCGTCGAGACTAGTAGCGCCACAATGGTCACTCCAAGTTTCAAAACTTGATAGCTCGACATTTTGGCTCCCTGAGGTAAGCAACGAAACGCACGTTAGAGCTCCACGACACCACTATCGCGACGCCCTAATGCCTGCAGCTGAATTCAAGCAGTTTCATTCAAAATCTCGGCTTCTCTACGGGAAATGTGCATCTTGATTGTGTGAAGGAGAGAATGAGTGTCTTGAAGTGTTCCAAAGGGAGGGACAATCAATTTACAATAAATTTAGAATTGGGTTATATGTTAAAAATTAGAATGGTCATTTTGATTGATTGATTCTATGGGAAGTCGATTTGGAAGCATGTGATAATGAAAGCAATGTGCCAACCGAAACCATGTGACAAACTGATAATGCTTCTTGATGTGCCCCACCCATATAAAAAAAGGAAGACGTATTAGAACTAAGCTACTTTTTTAAATCGGAATTATTATTTTGATTGGGTCTTCTTTGAGCTCATTGATTTGTTGGGCCACAAACTCTTGGGGACAATTTATATTGTTTACGGTCTCTCGATATTGTAGTCCTTCTCCTTGGGTCACTCTTCTTCTTGTTTGTGGACTTGCGGCGTGTTCCACGATCATTGATCTCTTAGAATGTCAAATCTTGATTTGCTTGTGAATCACAGTCAAGGAATGGTGCATGAGGATGAGAGAGAAACAAAAAGAGATGAGAGGGGGAAGAGATGTTTTTATATATTGTATCAACAACATATGTTATATTTAATGCTCCTCTATTTATAGGGGGGTTATGATTAGTGTGAAATGAAAAATACATCCCAACTCTCTTTTATTAGTCGACTCCCAAACAATCAATTTTATGCCGTAAAATTGATGAATATTCGGTGGGTCATCTCTTGTTAGTGAGCCTCTACTTAAGCAGTTTCCGAGTCGAGCAACGTCTAATTTAGCAGGTTTTTGGGTCGATTTACCCTTAGTCGGCCGCTCGATCAGTCCCTGACCAGCCCTCAATTATAAAATAATAGTGATTAATGTTTATTCTATAAGCTTTTAAAAGTAAATGAAAATGAAGCTTTGAAACTGTGATAGGCCCGGTCCGGCCCACATTAACGAAAGGTAGACATCTTCACATGTATGAAATAATTAGGGATTCCCATAAGCAACAAGAAAATTTAAATATTGTGCTCCGATGCATAAACATATTCAATAAAAATAAATCAAGGAAAATAAATAAAAATAAGTTTGTGAAACAAATAATGTCTATAATATTCATGACAAACTTCTTCATCCATAGCAATCGATTACAACCATAAAACTCTGCTATCATCGAGAACTACAACTAAACTACAATTATCATTATTGAACTACTGTTGTACATTTACAATGATCAACTTTATAACTCCATATTCCCTAATTCAGGAGAAGCGTGAACCCGTGTACTCACAATTACTAGTGAATTATTTCAACTCAGCTTGACCCCAAGACATTTTCTATTTTTAGGGTTTTCCAAAAAAAAAAAAAATTGAGGCGTCTCATCCTATTTATTTCTCTTTACTTAGATGAGAATGTTGAGTTTCTACATAATGCTAATATGAATTACTCTACCACAATGACCATTCTGACACACATTATATAAATAAATAAATAAATAAATAAATATATATATATATATATATATATATATATATATATCATTTAGTGTTGAATTGATTTTATTCATGTAGTGCCTTAAATCCATACTCCACTCACTAATAGTAATTGATGCGTGCTAGAAAATTCGCGGCGGTAGAGTAATGGATTATCGTCTTAGCGTTGCACGAAAATTCAGCACACACTCAGATGAAAATGAATCAAGCTGTAATAACACCAGAAGTTTTTACGTGGAAAACCCGTAAAAGGGAAAAACCACGGGGTCTGGCCCAGTTGTAAAAATCCACTATAAGATGATGATTACAGATGCCCCTTGTCCCACAGGCGGGAAATGGTTACTAGATTTTCACGTTATAACGTTGACTGATTACGTCTAGTAAGTGGTGGTTGACGGAGGTTAGCGGTGATCAACGACGTTCAACGGTGGTTGACGGTGGTCGACGGTCGTTGTCGACGGTCAATGGTGGCCGACGACGATCGACGATGACGATGATGATCTTAGACTTGAGCTCCTTCTCAAATCCTCAAGTTCTCTCTTAAGCCTCCCCCCTCCTCATGTGAGGGGTGAGGCTCTATTTATAGTGTTTTGAGAGCAAATAATGCAGGAATATGAACCATTTGATCGGACGGCCCGGAGAGCTTCCCTTGATCAGATGAAGTTTGATGGACATTTGAGTGCCTTAACGATGTCGGAATTGAGCAATCTTGGGCTCGTTGGATTCGTCTTTTCGAGACGCTCGAGTTGATTACTCGTTAGATTCGACATCCTTTTGACCTTTCAAATGCCTCCGAAAATCCTCCAATAATGGTTTAATAACTTGATCTGGGCTTGATTTGACTAACTTTTATATTATTAGATCCGTCTCATCGAGCCGATCAGTTTGACTATAATTTTGCTGAAATCGGAGCTCTGGATGACTTTTAATTGAAGTTTGAATGTCTTTTGTTCAAAAGGTTGCCTCGAGATCCGTGCATGCCCCAAGATTCATGCTAAATGATGAACATTTGTTAGTGGCAGTAATGAAGCTCAATTCAAATATTAAAATAAATCAATTCAAATATTAAAATATTTGATTTTCTTGAACAATTGCGGCAGGAAGTACAGCAACATGTTTTTCACATGCAAAATATATATAAATAAAATATTATAAAAAAAAGGTACTTTGTGAACTACATATATGGCTATCCTCTGCCCTCCTCTATATAAATCTGAAGAGCCTGCATTGATTCAGTGCACAAACATAAACCCTAAGAAGCTAGCAGGAATGGCTGAGAATCCCATAATAATCGGAATAGATTGGAGCAAGTCCCCTCTCCGAGTGGCCGGATTAGTCGACAAGATCACCGGCAGATACGTCGTCATCAAAGGATCCAAAGGTTCTTCTTCTTCTCATACATCATATTCCTCCTCCCAATTCTTCACAATCAATTCTTCCTCTGATAAAGTTCATCAATTTGTACTAAAAAATGAATTTTGCAGTTGTAAAAGTGGACATCGATGAAATCCCGAATAGGGGAGAACTGGTGGACGGCTTTACAGACGCCCTAGAAATAGTCCAGTCCTCCCTGGGCGGCACAGATATTCATTCCAGCGTTGTCGTCGTCCCCAACGCCACCGGTTCCAGGAACCGCGACGCCATTGCCTTTCTCGGCGAGAGCAACAGAAACGTCGTCGTCAACGTGGTGGAGGTGGTCAGCGAGTACACCGCCGTGGCCGCCGCTTACGGCGGCAAGGTGAAGCCCAACAAGACAAAGACTTTGGCCATCATTTCCACCACCGGCGACATCATCGACGTGTGCGTGGTGTCCGTCCAGCCCAAGGACATCCTGAACGAGATCTACGAGTACAATCTTGAGGGTCAAAAAAGCCATCTTGAAAAAATCGATTTTGAGAAAATGGCGATGGATTGGGAGAAGGAGAAGGAAGATCTGAAGAAAACATCCGCTATGCCGGTGGTCGGCAAGCTCGTGAAGGTTCTAGCAACGCAGTTGGCAGGGGCAACTGACGTTCTTAAGAACCTTCTGGAAAGTTCGGAGCTGAGCCATGCGGGGGAGGTGGATGCGGTGGTGTTCGTGGGGAATGTTTCGGCGCCGAAGGTCCTGCGGCAGGTGGTGGAGGAGCGTTATCCGGATTCGAAATTATGGGATGAGATTGATGCGGATGAGGTTGCGGCTTATGGAGCCGCCGTGCTGGCCGCTAATAACGCCAAGAAGAAGACGAGTGCCGCGGCTGAGTAATTTCATGTGGTAGTATTAAATAAATAAATCATTTCATGTGGAGTTAGTAGTAAATAAATTTCTCCACCATGTTAATGGATGAATCCATGGATGAATGAGGCTGAATGAAATATTCATTGTTAGACTCAAACTCATTTCTGAATCGTAGTCGAGGAATAGAGCATAAGAAAAGAGAATTCAGTACTTATATCATGTCTTTTTTTTGGGGAAAAAGTTGCCTATGCATAAAAGTTACATTATAAAATATAGAGAATGGACATGAGATTTTTTTGTTGTCGGTCAATCATCGTAATCGTCAAGGTTGACATTACTTTCATCAAAGTCTTCCTGATTGCTATGTCGTTTATTCAGCTGAATTGTTCGACTTGATCTGTGAGATGATTTTACTAATCATTTGGGTTTAAAGATGATAAATATGCATTCTTTATAGATAATTGAAGCACTAATTATATTACATATTAAGCTACATCTTATATCTTAATATATTATGAGTGTTGTTGCTCTGTAAGTATGAACGCTGAAACCCAAAGATTTTCCAATGGTCATGATCACTGAAGAGCGAGGTTGAATCACCCTGTTGTTGTTGATGCAAGTGGGGCCTTTCTATATCTTCTTCAGTTTGTGATTTCTTGTGCCAACAAAATTCGAAAATTTTGATTCTCTAATACTGAAATATTATCATTTCCACAAAATGTATTATTAAGGAATTAAGAAAACAAAAGAAATAATGATAAGAATGGAGAGTATAGTAGGAAACATACCACCATTGATGAATGCTTCACCTCTAGCATTTGAGTTTCTTGTGATGGTAGTTTTTTAAGTGTTGTCTTTCAAATGCCTTATGCGGGTGTTTGCATCAAAAGCGAGTGCTTCATTGGTTGCGTCGTTATAACTCGGCATGCTAACATTAGAAGCCTCATGATCTAACCCAGCTGAACGGTGTTCTGGGTCGAATGGGGGGGAAGAGAAAAATTCGAAGCTCAGCGGATTTATGATTGGAGTCTTTTGAGAGAGAGTCAAATTCGTCCATCATGTGCTCTAAATCCTCAACAGTGCAAACCGAGACAAGTCCGTGTAAATTTTGTCGAGGAAGCTGGTAGCAGATGCGGACAGGGCCGGACAGGGCCGCCATATGTTTTTTTCATCTTGAAATGAAATTCTTGAAATGTGGTATCACGGGGAACTCAACATAATGCAGGTTTTTGTCGCCACGGGGGATGAGCTTGCCGCCAAAGCTCCAGAGGAGCTGCACCTTGCATAACGATGGGTCTTCAGCTTTGGTGTCAGCATCGGGCAGGCTGTCCAAGTGGTGGTCGTGATACAAATTCCAAAAGACAAACTTGGGGCAGGGGTTGGGACAGAAATTCGAGTTGACAGACAACGGAGCGCAGGAGTTCTTGGAGTTGGGAGTGTTAGTAAAAAGGGTAGAAAAATGGAATGGAGAGATGGGAAATTTGCCAGGTGGTTTATGCATATGTTGGCTAAAGGAATCCACAAGCCGCAGCCTTTTGCATTTTTAATTTACTTGAACCTCATTTCATTGACATAAATTTCTTAAAAGTATAAAAATAGTCTTTTGCTTTCTTCCAATAAAAAAAAAAACAAACTTTATAATATTCATCTCCATTACTTCTGACCAACCTCATAATTCGTCCATTAAAATGATATATCCCAAAACCTTTTATAATATTCATCTATGTTACTTCTGACCAACCTCATAATTCGTCCATATAAATGATATATCCCAAAACCTTAGAAGATGGACTATGAAATGCAATGCATCATGTGTAAATGACTAATAAGCAAGATCCATAATTTACGTCTTATAAGGCCCCATAAAACTTCATTCTTGGATGCATTTGGATAAGTTTCACTTGTTTATTATAAGAAAAACTAGTGAAATCCTAAATTTTACTCTAGCTTTTGCTGGTAGACACTGAATTCGACAAGAATGCTTATGCCAACTTGTTGGATCTCATGGAATAGCTAATATTGATTCAGTGAACTAATATTGATTCAGTACACTGTATCATCACATGTATTTTTCTCAATTTTTCCAAACAAATACTACTTTGCATTTTGCTTTGAGCTTATCATCTTTTTCTTTCTGAAATCCATCAGAAAAGCGTTTTGAGCAATCCCTCTCTGCTCTGTGCATCTGGATGTCAAACCGGATCAACAAATTTTCAATCCCACAATCTCATTTCCTCCTTTGAATGGTGTATACTGAAATCCTCAAACACTTGGAATGTGAACCATTCTTTTATAGGCACGAGTGAAAAAAAAAGCTTCTATAAAAGAAGACCTCCATAAACTTTCTTAGGTGAGAGCATCAGATGATGTTGCTTGATCCAACAAATCCACATCAAAAATCAAAGAATCTGTGTTTTTTTCTTATTACTGTAACAAAATATGACAAAAATTGAGTTTTGCTTCACCTCTTACTTTTAAAAGGAGTATTTTGGCATTTGCAAGCCTTCTTGTATTATCTTCATATAAAATGTGATTAAAAGCTAAAAACTCACCAGTAAAAGAATGGTTGGCCACAACACTTGCACGTCATTTTTAATGGTAAATATGAATATTATCCCCATAGAGGTGTAACAGATCAATCTATAAAAATAAAAATAAAAACAGACTATCAACCCCATGTTTTTAACACTTGAAAAGATATATGTAGGAATACACACTCAATTTCAGTTTCTTGTGATGGATTAGAGGTAAATTGAAAGTATTCACAGTTTCTTGAGTTTTAAGAGTGTTGAATGAGTTGGTTTTAATGTTTCATGACTAATTAGCTTTTTTTGCAGATATCCCTTAACAGGTTATCAAACCTTCTGCATATGTTTGGCATCAATAGACTCAAAGCTATGTTGTTCTATTTAACATCCTTTGATGTTTACGTTTGTATTAGATATGGTGATAAAGGAATTGTAATATGAATTACAAAATATTACAAATTCATGCCTTTCAAATTATTTTTCTAACCTTGTTGAATCAGGAGAAATTTTGTGTTGATTCAAGTCTGATTCGTCGCGAGATTGTGAAGAGTATACAAAGAAAAAAAAAGAATTGAATCCATCTTTGATAAGGAGATTTATTTTTTTGTGAATAATTAAAAAAACATCTTTGATTTTTCGCTCATAAAATGGAGAATTTTTAAAAACTTGCTTAAAATTGAAGAGCTGGCTACCAACTGTAACTAAGGATCTTATAAACAAGGCTGAAAATAGTGACAGGCTTTTTATACACTAATTGGAATATTCTTGATGGAGTAGAAAGGTGAGGGTATTACCATATTATGACTAAGGTTGCTCACGACAGTATTCATTGGTAGTGGCTGGGGGTTGTAGGTCCTTTGTTGGGAGTTGTAGGTTCCTTGTTGTTATTTTGACCCCCAATTAATGTACTGAGGTAAAAGGGCAATTTTGTAATGTGGCACCGCCACCTACCACATCTCACCTACCGCTCACCTACCGTCCACCTACCTCCCACCTATCTCTCACCTACCACTCTCTTGCTTTTATAAATAGAGAGGGTGTGAGACCTAGGAGAGCAAGGGAAGAGATCTTAAGCTACCACAAAAGATGAGAGAATAGCTAGAGAGCTAGAGAGAAGGAGAGCATCTTGAGGCCTTGTATCAAGGTGTCACTTGAGAGGGAGACCATAAAAGAAAGATGAGGGCTCATCTCCATGTATAAGCTATATATTCTTCATTTATTTTGCCTTAGTGATCTATTTGAATGATTCCCTCCTGTGGACGTAGATCCAGTTGGATCGAACCACGTAAACGATCTGTGTTTGCTTGTGTTCTTTGTTTTTCATTTCTATGTCAGGAAGTACATATCTCACAACAATTGACGTCGTCTGTGGGAAGAGCCANCCCTTAACAGGTTATCAAACCTTCTGCATATGTTTGGCATCAATAGACTCAAAGCTATGTTGTTCTATTTAACATCCTTTGATGTTTACATTTATATTAGATATGGTGATAAAGGAATTGTAATATGAATTACAAAATATTACAAATTCATGCCTTTCAAATTATTTTTCTAACCTTGTTGAATCAGGAGAAATTTTGTGTTGATTCAAGTCTGATTCGTCGCAAGATTGTCTGAAGAGTATACAAATGAAGAAAAAAAAGAATTGATCCATCTTTGATAAGAGATTTATTTTTTTTGTCATAAAATGGAGAATTTTTTAAAACCTGCTTAAAATTAAAGAGCTGGCTACTAACTGTAACTAAGGATCTTATAAACAAGGCTGAAAACAGTGACAGGCTTTTTATACACTAAGTGGAATATTCTTGATGGAGTAGAAAAGGTGAGGGTATTACCATATTATGACTAAGGTTGCACACGACAGTATTCATTGGTTGTGGATGCTTCCATGTTGCTGGGGGTTGTAGGTCCTCTGTTGCGAGTTGTAGGTTCGTTGTTATCCCCTCTCAAGCCGATGCTCCTACGTTGGAGTGTCAGCTTATTGCTAAGAAGAAGAAAGCGAGGTGTTGGAAGCGATATGGTGAAGGTGTCATGTCTACAAGTTGTTAACCTGTGGAAATGTGTTCTACAGCAACCTTGTTGGACAGACTTTTTTTCAGAATGAAGTGATAATCTATCTCTAGGTGCTTCCTACAGGCTTGGAAGATAGGGTTGCATGCAATTGCCAGAGTCGAGGAGTTGTCACAAAAAATTGTAGTTGGAGATGGAATCTAAATATAAAGGTCAAGAAATAAACGCCATAGCCATACGACATAAGTTGTTGTTGTAGACAATGCTCTATACGTCAAGGAATGAGCTACGGTGAGTTGTTTCTTGACTTGCCAAGAGATAAGATTAGGACCGAGGAAGGAGCAGCAGCCTGTAAAATAGCGGCAGTTTGATGGATCGCTAGCCCAACTAGAGTCAGAATAGCTGCGGAGAAGAAGAGATCCTTGTTGAATGGGAATGCCAAACTCTAATGCATCTTTGATGTCCCAGAGAAAGCACTTGAGTTGTTGAATTATTTTTGATGTTAATATTACTAATGATGTTTAGTGCATGTTCGTTTCTGGGTATAGTTCCATTATAAGTACTCTGGACAAACCTGATGCCTGATATAAACACATTTTGTGTTTCACATATCAAGTGTGTGAAGTATGTGCAGTGTGAATATTTCTTGTTGAGATGTTCATGATACTTGTAGAAAAAACTGAGAAGGGATTAATTTCATTATAGCTGTTGATGCTCATAAGAAGCTTCTAAACCTCAAATTTGCACTTCCAGATGCCAACAATATGACTGAAAGGACAAAATTAGCTCTATTCGCACAACTAGTTAACTACTGACCATGCAATTTGAGGTCATTGAATTAGAATCGAGCTTCATTATATTTTCTCCTTTTGAAAAGTGCAGAAGCCAATACATTACTAACTGCAACTAAGGATCTTATAAACTAGGCAATGTTAATAAGAGAAATGCCTTCCTATTTTCAAAATATTCCATTAAGTATTCTTACCTTTTTTAATAAAACTGTGATGCATCACATCCTTACCTCTAGTAATCCAATTACACTTCCCTACGCACACCACTTAGGGCTCGTTTGGTGAGGCTTATAAGTGCAGACGACGTTTTCAAAACGCTGTATCACTGTTTAGAAAAATATGTTTCGGCAACTTATCCGAAAATGTGGTTGGGTTTTTACACTAAACGCAGGCCGCAGGTCAAACCCCGCGGGCCGCCCGCGGGTTGCGTTTCAAGATAAGCTGCTTATCTGGGTAAACACAAGCTGCCCCAAACACAACTACTAACATTAATTGTCTTGAATACCAAGCTTTTACTGAAAATGTTTTCATTAACACGAGAATTTCAAACATTGAATAATCAAAGAGTTGAATAATTACAACAATTTAATTTGTATAAAGAAAGAAAGTATTTAGTGGTATTTTTATATTTTTATAAACTAATTTGACAAAAAGGGATTTTATATTATAATTAAGGGTATTTTGATCTAAAAAAATTTAAAAGCTATTGATCACATTTAGATACCACAACATACATGCCAGGATAAAAATAAAATTAACAAAGAGAAGATGAATGATTTTCTCACCTCAAACAAATTATTATTTTTTATACAAAATAATAACTAATCCTTTGGGCTAAAAAAAAGGTAAATATGCATACTTTATAGATAACTGAAGCACTAATTATATTACATATTAAGCTACATCTTAGATCTTAATATATTATGAAGGTGGTTGCTCTATAGGTTTGAAAGCTGAAACCCAAAGATTTTCCAAGGGTCTTGATCGCTGAAGAGCGAGGTTGAATCACCCTGTTGCTGTTGAGGCAAGTGAGGCCTTTCTATGTCTTCTTCAATTTGTGTGGCTACATTTCTTGTGCCAACAACATTCGAACGCATTCGAAAATTCTGATTCTCCAATGCTAAAATATTGTCATTCCCCACAAAATATGTTATTAAAGAATTACGAAAACAAAAAAATAACAATAAGAATGGTAAGTATGGTAGGAGACATACCATTATTGATGAGTATTTTGCCTCTAGCATCTGAATTTCTCTTGGTGGCAACTTGTTTAGAGTTGGCTTTTGAATGCCTTATGCGGGTGTTTGCATCAAAAGCGAGTGCTTCATTTGTTGGGTCGATATAACTCGGCATGCTAACATTAGAAGCCACGTTGTCTAACCCAGCAGAACGGGGTTCCGGGTCGAATGGGGGGAGGAGAAAAATTCGAAGCTTAGCAGATTTATGATTGGAGTCTTTTGAGAGAGAGTCAAATTCATCCATCATGAGCTCCAAATCCTCAGCAGTATGAACTGTGACAAGTATGTCTAAATTTTGACCAGGAAGCTGATAGCAAATGTGAACAGGGCCTCCATGGATTTTCTCCATCTTGCAATAAAATTCTTGAAATGTGATATCACGGGGACGACAATAATCTGTCTTTGTCCGCCAACATAGTGCAGGTTTCCGTCGTCATGGCCAGGGGGGATGAGCTTGCCGCCAAAGCTGCAGAGGAGCTTCACGTTGCATGATGATCGGTCTTCAGCTTTGACGTCAGCATCGGGCAGGTTGCACAAATGTTGTTCGTGATAGAAATTCCAGAAGAGAGGCTTGGGGCAGGGGTCGGGACGGAAATTCCAGTTGACGGAGAGGGGAGCGCAGGAGTTCTTGGAGTTGGGACTGTTACGAAAAAGGGTAGAAAAATGGAATGGAGAGATGGGAAATTTGACGGGTGGTTTATGCATATGTTCGCTAAAGGAATCCACAAGCCGCAGCATTTTGCCGAAGCAAGAAGAAGCAGAGGAGGCGGTAGTGGATCTCATTGGGAAATGTAATGGGACAGGAGAGGGCTACGAAGTGATTCGGGGTAGAAGAAAAAGAAGAGCTTTGGAGCAGAAGCAGCGGTGGAGAAATGGCAATCTTGGGAATAGAAGAAGAATGGCGTTGCAGGTATTCGAACTGATTGGAGCAGGAGGTGGATTGGATTATATAGTTTTAAATTAGAAACTAAGAAAGTTGAGTTCTTTCAAGTGTAGAGGTGATCTCAACCGGTCAGAGCCACTGCTGCAACGTCCGCCGGGAATAACTCCTCTAATATTGAAACAGTTCAAATTTCCTGGGCAAACTATCAAGAATGGCCCGGGAAACTCATACCAATGTAAACTAAAAGAAATGCACCAATTATTCAAGATAAATAATTAGATAAATGAAAATAAAAGCCTAAGTGAAAATCTATAGTATTTCTAGCTAGTAAAAATTGAAGAAATGTCATACTTCATTATGGGATTTCACTTGAGAATTAGTACAAGATATTTGGCGTGATTTGCTTGGACATTGTTTGATTGATTTGTACTAAGTTGATGGTGCACAAATCATCATGCGTAGATGACATCGATCTCTATACCGCACTCCAAACCGCTCTTCGAGAGTCTCAAGAAGTTCCTATTTAATCTAAATTCTTTTCAAAATTTTTCTATAGTAGCTATCAAATTATACAAAGCAGTAATGATGGATTAAGTATAAAAACTTCTACTTTGTTTTCATATGGTGATTTGACTAACTTGATGCTTGTTAAAATAGAACCTTAGAGCTTCTATAACATAGCCACACATGCTAGAATAAAACTTCAGTGCATAAATTATAGATTGTTGTTCCATATACTGATTTCATTGGGTTTCATCCTTCCTTTTTCTATTTCACTAAAAACATTTACAACTTCATCAATCATGTTATTTCATTAATGATTGATGATTACATTATACTTGTAACTATTGGCCTTAATGCCTTTCTTCTACATGAATTTCATTAGCTTAATAACATCATTATACTATCCCTTTTTGCAACACCAAAAGAGCATTGTGTTATAGGACCATTTCATCACTACTATCATTGGTCTACCTCTTACAAACTGAAGTTTACAGCAAGGAATTTGCTTAACAGCTTTTAATTGAATATGGATGGTTCCCTCACGACATGGAATTTTTTTAACAAATGGGATTTCAGGTGATTCCATTCATTCAATATGTTTGGTAAAATTCTATTGGAGTAGTTTGACTCATTATACATTTGTTTTACTATGTTTTTTTTGAGAAAGATTTACCATCTTCTTTGAGTGGAATTGAAATTTGAACCAATATATTACAACTCTTTTCTATATATGTTATTTTAACTTAAATCAAATATTCATGAGATTTAATATTTGAATAGTAGGAGGCTAATTTTATAATTAGCTATTCTATTTAAATGTTAATAAAATTATATTAAATTCATAAGATGAAATATTAAAAGATAATTTTATTTAAAATCAATAAGACGATAATGTTTCTCAAAAAGTATAGTAGAACAAATGTACGATGAATCAAACTACTCTAACATAATTTTAAATAAAATGATTAGTATTCTTCCATATGAATTAAAATTATACTTGTAGGTATCATGGACATAGTGGCGAAGAGAAGTCGTCACGCTATGATCCCTGTGACCTTATCAGTGTTGCACCACGCACTCCGATTGATCCAACTATGTCAACGTTTCACAGTACAATTATGTCAACATATCAGTGTTGCAACATCTTATATAAGCATTTATGGATGTATCCCTGTATTACATCTTAATAAGCATAATTCATGAAATAACCCGATCAGGTTTCACAGTCTCAACCTTTGGAGAAAGGTGGTCAACATCATTTAAGGACAAGCTTGTTTAAGCACTTAAGCTGTAAACACCGATGACAAATACTATACCTCCATGAAAACACCACAAACCTTAGTATTTCATGTATTTTCCCTATTAATAGGTGATGTATTTCTACAATTTTTTACAAATGTTTTAATATTAAATTCAACTATGAAAAAACTAAAGTCAAGTTGCATTTCCCTATAGATATCTGCCTAAGTGGTTAGCAACTGCTTCCATTAGGTAGAGATTGGAAACTAGCATAAATGTTTTTGTTATGGAAAAAGGGGAAATATGAGCTTCGACCTAATAAGCTCTTAAAGTGAATATTTTTTTGGCAATTTCGATAGTGTTGAAGTTGGTTTTGGATTTTTTTTTTCTAGAGCCATTGAAATATCTATAAAAGTTTCTCATGAACTATCATATGATTCTCAAATACCTTTTGAAAGATATATTCCACTATTAAAAAGTTAAGAAATGGGTATTTTTGATGTGATAGTTCACATAGGAGATAGAGTTAAGAAAGTGGTATATTTTATGTGAAATGAAGGTTTTGGGTTGTATAAATGTAAGAAAGTAAAGCTTAGGGGTTGGATATATAAAGCTTAGGGTTTCGAGTCTATCACGGGCTTCTTTTTCATATGATTTGAGATGTGTACTAGATTGGACTTGCACAACTACATCTCCTACAATGTATGATTAGCTGAAGGCGAAACTCACTAAACACATTTATTTTTAATTGATCAAATATGTTCATGCTTAGACTCTTTCTAGTAATGTTGTATGAGAACTTGGCCAAAGGTTTAAGAAGATGTTTCATGACATGATTGGTGCAATTTCTGAAGCTCTTGCTTACCATTGTGGTATGGTTTGGTGAAATCTGTTAAGAGAGTAACATGTAATTCATATGAATAAGAGTAATTGGGTGTTAGGTACTTGAACAAAAAGAAGTCGGTGTCTTGCATTTAAATCCACCTTATTAGTTTGGTTTTAAATTTGCTCTTTCTTTTCTTTTTATCAATTTATATCTATCTCATTCATACTTCACTTATTGCTTTTTATGTTTGTAATTTTTTTACTCTAGATGCCAGATGGTTATAGGGGCTCAACATATCATTTCAACTTTTTTTTAGCACAAAAGTCATACATAGCACTGCAATTTTACTTGCCTTTAATAAATTATTTTTGATACGGCACCAACAAATTTACATCAGCCAGCACGAATTTCAGTGTAATTTTTTGAACAAGAACCATTCAAACTTCGATTAAGAGTCATCCGGAGGTTCAATTAAGAGTCATCCGAAGGTTCGATTTCAGCAAAATTATAGCCAAACTGATCAGCTCGATGAGATGGACCTAATGATATGAAAGTTAGTCCATTTTGAGTCAAATCAAGCCTGGGTCAAGTCATTAAACCACTACTGAAGGATTTCTGGAGGTATTTGAAAGGTTAAATGAATGTCGAATCTAGCGAGTTTATAGTCGAATCGAGCGTCTCGACAAGACGAATCCAACGAGCCCAAGATTGGTCAATTTTGACATCGTTAACGCACTCAAATGTCCATCAAACTTCAACTGATCAAGGGAAGCTCACCGGGCCGTCCGATCAAAATGGTTCATATTTTTGCATTAATTACACTCAAAACACTGTAAATAGAGTTTCACCCCTCACATGAAGGGGGGGGGTTAAGAGAGAACTTGAGGCTTTGAGAAGGAGCTCAAGTTCAAGATCATCCTCGCCATCGTCGATCGTCGTCGACCACCACTGACAGTCGACAACCACTGTCGGCCTCTGTTGACCACCGCCGGCCACTTTGATCGTCGTTGATCTCCGCCGATCATCCCCGACCGTTATCAACTGTCGTCAGCCACCGCTGACCTCCGTCGACCACCGCTGACTGTCATAGATTGTCGTCGACTGCTGTCGTTGATCTCCACCCTCCGTCATCCACCGCTGACTAGACGTCGTCAGTCAATGTTGTAACTTGGAAAGCTATTAACTCTTTCCCGCCTGTGGGATAAGGTGCACCTGTAATCATCAACTTATAGTGAATTTTTACAACTAGGCCAGACCCCGTGCTTTTTTCTCTTTACAGGTTTTCCACATAAAAACTTCTGGTGTTATTACAACTTGATTCTTTTTCATTTGAGTGTGTGTTGAATCCTCGCGCAACGCTAAGACGATAATCCAATACTCTACCGCCGTGAATTTTCTAGCACACATCAATTTTATTGGAAATATTTAGAATTTTTAATTTACTTAAACCTCATTTCCTTGATGGAAACTTATTTTTCTCTTAAAATTCAAAAAAGTGCAACAAACTTTTCTCAGGCGCTCTCCATGAGATTGAGATTCTAGCAGCTATTGCAAAGGGCGATCCATCAAATTGCAAGTGTGTTGTCCAGTTTAGGAAGAATTTTTAATCACGTGTTTAGAACAGAAATGAGAAAGAGTTTGCTGCTGCAATTAACTAGCTCCTTTCCAGATGATGAGGATGATGAGCTATTTAATTAAGCCATGGTTTCCTGTCTGCTTCGCTGCTTATTATCATCCATGCAGTCGCCATGACCTGATGATTTCGCTATGTTGTGGAGTGTGCATTGGTGGAGAGCAAGGCGTATATTTAAGTTTCTTTTTTTACTTTTATATGATTCTTGTATTAATTTTTCAGTTATACAGTGCTTTCTATACATGACTTGATATTTTCATGGAACTTTTTTGGTCCTTCTGTATGTAGTGTACATTGTTTGGATATATGTTCTATATCTTTGTCATTCTAACCAGCTTTCATGATAAATCGACACCAAGCAACTCGCTATTGGAGTTAGTTGTCCTCGCTGACTAAGGGCAGCTTATTTAGTGCGGTGGTGTTTTGAAATCGCACCTGACCTGTTTGGCTAAACTGCATTTTTGCAGCTTATGCGTTTTCAAAACGCTGAAAACAACATTTTCACACTGAATCTGTCTAGGTGCGGTGACAGCTTTCTGGCAGCGGTCTGAATTTTCCAAAAAATAAAAAATTGTAATAGTCACCGCACCTAACTTATTACCAAATTATTTTTAATCAGCTTATCAGTAGGTTATTCAACAAGCTGCAGCTGCCCCAAACAAACCCTAAGACAGATCTTTGCAGTTTTGCAGTCATGTGTGTAATTTAGCAGAAATTGTGATATTTGCAATTTATTGTGTTATTTCTACTTTCGTAAATAGAATGAAATTTTTTTAAAAACCTGCTCAAAATTAGAGAGTTGGCTATTAACAAAAGATCTTACAAACTAGACAATGATAATAGTAGAAATACCTCCCTAATTTGAAAACATGCTATTAGGAGTCCTTACCATTTTAACAATAATGTGATGCATCACATCCTTATCTCCAGCAATCCAACCACTTAGTCTCCCAAGTAGTGGTGTAAATGAACCGAACACGAACGAATAGAACTTGTGTTTGTGTTTGGTTCATTTGAAATTTAATTTGTTTGAAATAAACTCGTGTTCGAAATTGTTTGTGAAGTCACTCTTCGTATTTGTTTCGTAACGAACAATCCGAACACGAGTTGTTCACGAACGACGAGCCAATTTGACATCCCTAATATTAATATATATAAATAATATATTATATTAATTATATAACTTATATTATATAAATATACAATATCTATATTAGTATATTACTAATATAGTACATTAATATATTATTATTATTAATTCATTATATGTTATAATTTATAAATTTTAATTTTTTAAAATATCATAAATTTTTAATATATAATTATTTTATATTATTTTATATTTCAAACAATAACGATTTGAACATGAACAAACACATCACTGTTCGTGTTTGATTCGTTTAACTAACCGAATGAAAAAAATTTGTTCACATTCGTCTCGTTTACTTATTGAATGAATCAAATACGAACTCATTGACGAACCAAACATGAACTGTTTGCTAAGAAAAAGTTTTTTGACAGTCCTACTCCCAACTACTAACATTAATGATCTTGAATACTAAGCCTCACTGAAAATGTTTTCATTAACAATAGAGCTTTAAGCATCGAATAACCAAAGAATTGAATAATCATAGTAATTTAATTTGCATAAAGAAAGAAAGTATTTAGTGGTATTTTTATATTTTTATATAATATTTTGACACAAAGGGTTTTTATATTATAATTACGGGGTTTTTTCATCTAAAAAATTTAGAAGCTATTGATCACATTTAGATATCACAACATACATGACAAGATAAAAATAAAACTAACGAAGAGAAGATGAATGATTTTCTCACTTCTAACTTATCATTTTTTTGTACCAAATTGGACTAAGAAAAAGATAAATATGCATAGTTTATAGATAACTAAAGCACTAATTATATTATACATTAAGCTACATCTTAGATCTTAATGTATTATAAGTGTGGTTGCTTTATAAGTTTGAAAGCTGAAACCCAAAGATTTTCCATGGGTCTTGATCGCTGAAGAGCGAGGTTGAATCACCTTGTTGTTGTTGATGCAAGTGAGACCTTTTTATGTCTTCTTCAGTTTGTGCGGCTACATTTCTTGTGCCAACAACATTCGAACGAATTCGAAAATTTTGATTCTCCAATGCTGAAATATTATCATTTCCACAAAATATGTTATTAAAAAGTTAAGATAACAAAAAATAACTGAAAAAATGGAGAGTATGGTAGGAGACATACCATCATTGACGGATACTTCGCCCCTAAAATTTGAGTTTCTTGTGGTGGCAGCGTGTTTATTGTTGTCTTTCGAAAGCCTTTTGCGGGTGTTTGTATCAAAAGCGAGTGTTTCATTGGTTGGGTCGATATAACTCGGCCTGCTAACATTAGAAGCCACGTTGTCTAACCGGGGTTCCGAGTCGAATGGGGGGAGGAGAAACATTCGAAGCTTAGCAGATTTATGATTGGAGTCTTTTGAGAGAGGGTCAAATTCATCCATCATGTGCTCCAAATCCTCAACAGTGTGAACTGTGACAAGTATGTCTAAATTTTGACCAGGAAGCTGATAGCAAATGTGAACAGGGCCTCCATGGATTTTCTCCATCTTGCAATAAAATTCTTGAAATGTGATATCACGGGGGACGACAATAATCCGTCTCTGTCCGCCAACATAGTGCAGGTTTCCGTCGTCATGGCCACGGGGGATGAGCTTGCCGCCAAAGCTGCAGAGGAGCTTCACGTTGCATGATGATCGGTCTTCAGCTTTGACGTCAGCATCGGGCAGGTTGCACAAATGTTGTTCGTGATAGAAATTCCAGAAGACAGGCTTGAGGCAGGGGTCGGGACGGAAATTCCAGTTGACGCACAGGGGAGCGCAGGAGTTCTTGGAGTTGGGAGTGTTAGGAAAAAGGCTAGAAAAATGGAATGGAGAGATGGGAAAATTGACTGGTGGTTTATGCATATGTTGGCTAAAGGAATGCGCAAGCTGCAGCATTTTGCCGAAGCAAGAAGAAGCAGAGGAGGCAGCAGTGGACCTCATTGGGAAGAGTAATCGGACAGGAGAGGGCTACGAAGTGATTCGTGGTAGAAGAAGAATAGCTTCGGAGCAGAAGCAGTGGCGGCGAGAGGTGGCAATGGTGGTGTTATGGGAGCAGAGGAGAACTGATTCGAAGATTTCGAAGCAGAAGGGCGATAGGTTTTCCGAACTGGAAGGAGTGGAAGGAGGGGAGTGAAGTTTATAGCTTTTTAAAGAAGAAACAAAGAAACGAATAAAAATGAAATCTTTATTGTACAATTGTACAGGTGTTCTCATCCGCTCGGAGCTCGCCCTCCACAGCGGCAACTTCCCGTCCGGAAATAACGACCGAATTCCTCTAATTGCTCAACTGTGCCCAAATTCTTGATCTTTAACTTAAAAAATGCAATTTTTCTTTAATTCCGTTAGGTCCAAGACGCAAGTCTGAGTCAGAAACATCTGAATATTTGGAATTAATTTGATGGATCCATGCTGAATTATAAGCAGACTGCCATTTTTTTTCTTACTTCATTATGTTAAGCTGAAATCTGGATCTTGCATGGAAGAGGGAAAGAGAAGCTATTCTTGTGTATTGGAAGAGTACTGGAGTGTGAATTCTGTCAATAGCAATGTTTAGGTTCGAAATAAGTAAATACGGAAAACCAAACTCCTATGCATGTAAAAGCTCTTATTTTCTTAGTGAAAAGTTTAAGTTGTGAAGCTTAATTTTTGCCCTTCGAATTAGAAAACTTGAGCCAGAAAATTCGTAGCGGTAGAGTAACGGATTATCATCTTAGTGTTGTACGAGAATTCTGTACAGACTCAGATGAAAAGTTAAAAAAAAAGCAGTGACTACTCCAGAAGTTTTTATGTGAAAAGTCCGTAAAGGGAAAAATCACGTGATCTGGCACAGTTGCGAAAATCTACTATTGATTGATGATTAAAAAAATCCCTTATCTCACAGACAGGAAAGAGTAACTATATTTTTCAAATTACAACGTTGACTGCCAGTGTCTGGTTTGTGGTGATCGATGTAGGTTGGCAAAGGTCGACGACGGTCGGCGATGGTTGATTGCGATCAACGGTGGTCGACGATGGAGGTGTTCGACGATGATCAGCGGTGGTCGACGATGAAGGTCGGTTAATTATGCAATATAAAACTCCAAAATTTCCATTTCACCAAAAAAACCTTTGCAGCTTCAACAACCATGCAATTTCATTAATTATTGATGATTACATTATAGTTGTAACTGTTGGCCTCAGTGCCCTTCATCTACATCTCTATACCATCCCATCTTGCAATACCAAATGAGTTGTGTGTTACAAGCACCTTTTCATTGATTAGTTGAGAAGTGGGTCTCATATTTGTCTATGAATTCATTAGTTGCTACTCCTTTGATTGTATTTAGATGCTTTAATTTGATTGAAATTAAATGAAAAAGAGTTCTAAAATGATATATTCATTTTTTTCACTTTATTTCAATCCAACGAGGTCTTTTGGTTTACTTTTGTATCATTCGATTAGCAAAATTTAAACATCAATACAGTTGTTCTCGATAGTTCACACACACTTCTTTACATTGTCGATCGTCTTCAATGGACTAGGAGCTTTACTTTTTAAACAAAGAGTTGGTTGCATGTACATTCCAACAGTCCCTAGAAAAGTAACAAGATCTAGAATCCAACAATTTTTTATAACATTGTCAAGCTTCTGTCTTATAAGAAACATCATCCAACTTTTCAATTATAATTGCATAAACTTGCAATGTATATCTATTAATTGAAGATGAATGATTTTTTCACTTCAAACATATATTTTCTTGCACAATATAATGACTAATCATTTCAGTTTTAAAAAAGAGTAAATGTTCATACTTTATAGATATTTGAAGCACTAATTATATTACACATTAAGCTACATCTTAAATCTTAATATATTATGAGTGTGGTTGCCCTATATGTTTGAAAGCTGAAGCCCAAGGATTTTCCAAGGGTCTCGATCACTGAAGAGCGAGGATGAATCACCATGTTTGTTGTCGATGCAAGTGGAGTCTTTTTATGTCTTTTTCAGTTTGTGTGCTTGCACTTCTTATGCCAACAACAATTGAACGGATTCGAAAATTATGATTCTCCAATGTTGAAATATTGTCATTCCCTACAAAATATGTTATTCAAGAATTAATAGAAGTATGGTAGGAGACAAGCCATCATTGATGAATGCTTCGCCTCTAACATTTGAGTTTCTTGCGGTGGCATCATGTTTAATGTTGGCTTTTGAATGCCTTTTTTGCGAATGTTTGCCTCAAAAGTGCATGCTTCATTTGTTAGGTCAACATAACTCGGCATGACATTGGAAGATGCATTATTGAACCTAGCTGAAAGATGTTCAGGGTCAAATGGGGGGAAGAGAAAAATTTGAAGTTTAGTGGATTCATGATTGGAGCATTTTGAGAGATAGTCAAATTCATCCATCATGTGCTCCAAATCCTCAGCAGTGTAAACTGAGACAACTGTGTCTTAGTTTTGATGAGTAAGCTGGTAGCATACGCAGATAGGGCCACCAAAGGCATCCTCCATATTGCAATAAAAATCTTGAATTGTGGTATCACGACAAACGACGATAATTCATTTTATCCACAAACATAGTGCAGACTTCCATCATCACCACCGGGAATGATCTTGCCGCTAAAGCTACAAAGGAGCTTCATCTTGCATTATGAACGATCTTCACCTTTTGTGTCAACATTGGGCAGTTTGTCCAAGTGGTGTCCATGATAGAAATTCCAGGAGAAATGCTTTGGGGACAGAAATTCCAGTTGATGGACAGGGGAGCGCAGGAGTTCTTAGAGGTTGGAGTGTTAGAAAAAGGCTTGAAAAATGGAATGTAGAGATGGGGAATTCGACTGGTGGTTTATGCATACGTTCTCTTAAGGAATGCACAAGCCGAAGAAATGGCCATCTTGGCTTTGGACTCAAAGGATTACAAATATTCGAACTGATTGGAGCGTGAGGTGGATGATATTTTTTAGCTTTAAATTCGAAACTAAGAAATTAATAGAATTGAATTCCTCAAGTGAATAGTTATATTAGGGCCTGTTTGGGGCAGCTTATTTGGTGCGGTGGGTAAACTGCGTTTTGACAACTTATGCATTTTCAAAGCGCAGAAAACAACATTTTCACACCGCACTTATCTAGGTGCGGTGACAACTTATTGACAACGGTCTTACTTTTCAAAAATAAAAAATAAAAACTTGTAATAGCCACCACACCTAGATTATCAACAAATTATTTTAATCAGTTTATGAGCAGATTATTCAATAAGCTACAGTTGTCCCAAACAGACCCTTAGTCGCTCAACTAATATATTATATAACGAGCCTAAAAAATTTAAAACATCCATTATCAAAGACAAGAAAGACTAACAAAAATTTAACATATCAATGCAACATGTTATAGTGAGAAAATTGTGTCAAGGATTGAGTAACAATTAGTAAATATTTAAAAAAAGAAATAATTTAAATTAAATAAAGTTATTTATATATTATTTTAATTTATTACTTTCTATATGTTGCAATACATTCCTTTTTTGTTACATGTCATAAATTTTATATTTAGTTAATTTCTTATTTAGCTCGTCTAATAAACAATCAAACAAACAAATAGATCATGTCTCGTGGTGATGACAGAAAACATTAAATAATATTAATCTATTATGTAGTAAAGTTGTTATAAATAGATCATGCTATTTGTTTTACTTGTACTTGGGAGACCTCGTCGTAAATATATTTTTTATTTTTTAAGAACAAAAATAATGATTTTATTTGTGCAACATGAAAGATTTGAATGCTATAAATAAATAAATAAATAAATATATATATATATAAAACATTTAAGTTTTATGTCTGTAAATTCATAAAAATTGTTGTATGTAAATGCCTCAATTTTTTTATAATAAAGAGTCTCTCTCCCTCGAAAAAATATTACATCTGGACTCCTGATGTCCGGACGATGGCCCGGATGCAGCGAAGGACTTCGTCCTGACATCAGGAGGAAATATTTTTTCCTCCCTCCCCACCATAATTGATATTATATATATATATATTGTAATAGATCAAGAATATCACGTACCTACTCCACCAGTTCTCTCTTAGGATGGCCCCGTCGAAATGGCGGTCTTGGAGGATCGTCGCCCGTGCTAAGGCGAAAGGTGTCGATCTAATGCTCAATGCCGCCATTGAACGCGCTCCCCTCAATTCGCTCAACGTTCGCAAGAGGTTCTTCCTCTTCCTCAACCTCCAGCGGTTCTTCATCGCAGTAAAGCTGGAAACCTACGATTTCGAGCCAAAGGGAACTTTCAAGAAATCAAAAATTTTACAGTTATTAGGAAAGATCTTCGTCCGGAGAAGAAAGCTACGGTGGATCAGAGACAAAGCCGGTGTTCAGAAGAGTTCGAAGCTTTGGCTACCATATCTCGCTTCGCTCCAGGTAAACCCTGACGCCGAATGTATGGATTGAGCTGTTACTAAATTATGCAGCATTAAGTTTGAAGTTATTGCATATGAAACTAGCTGCATTTTGTAGAACGTAAGATTTAAGTATATTTGGATTTATTAAATCGTGTGAGTTCTTATGAATTAAATGTTGGGGTGTTGAATCCCTAAAGTTGTTTTGCTCTCAATGTACTTAATTCGAGTTAAATCCTAAATGTTATTTTGATGCAAGGAGGACGATTTAGCCGTAGTTTTAGTAAATCCTTGCAATAGTTTAAAACATGACTTCATGATCCTAGAAAAATGATTTTGATAGGATTTGGTATAAATCATACCTTAATTTAATACAAGTAGCCCATAAATATTTTGCTTATTTTTATAATTTATAACATTTC